>SKCR01040385.1:0-153650 GCA_019454045.1 Zanthoxylum bungeanum
GGGTTTTCTAGGTCAAACCAAGATCAATTAAGCAAGAAATCATGTGAATACAACAAAGTAAGAATGCGGAAAATACTCACTTTGATCGGATAAGTGGATGTAGGAGATAACAAAAATTCCAAGTCTGTGTGTTGTGCTTCAAGCTCTCATTTGATGTATGTTGAGCTTCCAAGCTTCCAAGATTTGAATCTTGAATTCCAAACTCATGGGAAAGGTTTCCCTATCACCTTTTTATGATCTCTTTATGTACTAGCAAAGGAAAATTTTGCAACAAAAATTTCCTTGTTCCTTTTTACAACTCTCGGCCAAGCAAGATGATGGAGAGGGAGAGATGCATTTTCGGTTTTTTTTTAGAGAGAGAAGGAATGAATGTGTTTTGTATTTGAATTCAAAAATCAATTACCATTTTCCAATTTTCCAAAAAGTTGGTACAAGTCATTATCACATCAACTTAAATCATGCTTGTGTAAGAAACAAGCAACCATCAAATGGTAATTGATGTCGCATTGACGTCGCATGAGGGCTTCAATGGAGTGGGTTCAAAGCTATTCCACTTGGCCCAAGTCATACCAGATGGACGCACCAGCAATTCTGAAGTCAAGTACCTTTTTAACGAATCAAGTTGAATCAAGCCCAACACCAAGTAATCGAGTTACACAAGATTTAATGGGCTTGAGACACATAATTTGGGTCTTCTTACATAAAGCCCATGAAATTTGGGCAACTTTGTGCAAAAGAGACAACTTAATTAGCTTAGTCATTTAGGTTAAGTTAGATTATAATAACTAAACTAGTTAGTCAAAATGATATTAGGCATTTATAGATTTAATGCCTCTTTTGTTGATTTTTTTTATTTGGATCTTTTTGCCACTTGCATAAAGATCTGGGTTGGGGGGTAATTTATATTAATTAGTAAATGACTATTAATGGCTTGATATTTAAATAATCGTTCGTTGCTTTGGGTTTCCTTGACCTAATTTCCAAGTGAGTTCCCTCGTCATATTTTTACAAAAACCGTATATTTTACTATCAAAACACTTTTTTCGTCGTTGGGCTTAGACCATATTTCTCTTAACTGCGCCAATCATAGTTCCACCACCTTCTTTGAGCCCAATTCGTGTCTTTAGTTAAAATCCGCAGGTAATTACGCATATACGGCTAAAATTACCATCTTACTGACAAACAAATGTATAATAGAGTTTTTTTAAAAGAAAATATTAGGGTTATTATCGTTTCAGTTGAGAAATAACAAAACGATCACATTTTTACAAAATTTTATGTTGTACTATAAAACTTTAATATTTTATTATTAGTTATTTACCATACCGTATATTTTGTTACTATATCTTTCAAAAACCGTACATTTTACTACAATAGTAAAATATTATACCACAATATTTTTTGTACATATATGTTATTTCTTTATATTTCTTGTAGTAAAATATAAATTTTTAAAAATACACATTTATTATTTCTCAATTTTCTAAGGCGTGCAATGATAATAACCCAAAATCTGTTAGGCTGAAAAATTCTCATTTTAAATTAGGCTGTCCATTTCAGCTTCCTTATCTCTGAGGATGTCCACATATACAAGTGGGCCCTTTCATATTTTTTTGCTATATATCACTAAGTCATTAATTTTTTCTAATAAGTTTTTTTAAATTTTAACTTTTCACATTTTCCACTATTAATATTTTACTAATATATGAGCCGATAATATTTTCGTAATTTCTAATCTCTTACATTTGCAAGTAATTAATTTTGTAATTGAAAATCAATTTTAAATATTTTTACCAATAATATTATTTAAAATTCTAGTTAAACTGCACTTAAAAATAATATTAACACACAATCCAATATAATTTTAAGAAAATTACATAGAAAAAAATTAACATGAATTAAAATATTAACAAATAATAAGAATAATATAAAATGAGTTTCGTACATCGCGTGGGTGATGATCTAGTAGTAATAATAGCAATAAAAGTTAATCAAATAAAAACCTTGGATCGGAGAAGAAAAGAAAAACAAAGAAAAATAATTAAGAGATTCGTAATACGTACCAGAGAGTTTTCTCTTTTAGTTGACTTGTCCGAGTTAGTCACTTATAAGAAGTTTGTATTGTTGGGTTTTCTAGGTCAAACCAAGATCAATTAAGCAAGAAATCATGTGAATACAACAAAGTAAGAATGCGGAAAATACTCACTTTGATCGGATAAGTGGATGTAGGAGATAACAAAAATTCCAAGTCTTTGTGTTGTGCTTCAAGCTCTCATTTGATGTATGTTGAGCTTCCAAGCTTCCAAGATTTGAATCTTGAATTCCAAACTCATGGGAAAGGTTTCCCTATCACCTTTTTATGATCTCTTTATGTACTAGCAAAGGAAAATTTTGCAACAAAAATTTCCTTGTTCCTTTTTACAACTCTCGGCCAAGCAAGATGATGGAGAGGGAGAGATGCATTTTCGGTTTTTTTTTAGAGAGAGAAGGAATGAATGTGTTTTGTATTTGAATTCAAAAATCAATTACCATTTTCCAATTTTCCAAAAAGTTGGTACAAGTCATTATCACATCAACTTAAATCATGCTTGTGTAAGAAACAAGCAACCATCAAATGGTAATTGATGTCGCATTGACGTCGCATGAGGGCTTCAATGGAGTGGGTTCAAAGCTATTCCACTTGGCCCAAGTCATACCAGATGGACGCACCAGCAATTCTGAAGTCAAGTACCTTTTTAACGAATCAAGTTGAATCAAGCCCAACACCAAGTAATCGAGTTACACAAGATTTAATGGGCTTGAGACACATAATTTGGGTCTTCTTACATAAAGCCCATGAAATTTGGGCAACTTTGTGCAAAAGAGACAACTTAATTAGCTTAGTCATTTAGATGATGGAGAGGGAGAGATGCAATTTCGGTTTTTTTTTAGAGAGAGAAGTAATGAATGTGTTTTGTATTTGAATTCAAAAATCAATTACCATTTTCCAATTTTCCAAAAAGTTGGTACAAGTCATTATCACATCAACTTAAATAATGCTTGTGTAAGAAACAAGCAACCATCAAAATCCCATCTACTTATATCAACAAAAAGTTGATAAAGTTGACTAGGTGATGTGACAAGTGTGGGCCCCACTTTAATTCAAAATCGGAGTGGGCCCGCAAACACTCTCGGGCTCGGGTTCGCTAATTCCGAATTAACGAACTATCCGTTGCGACGTAATTAAATCAAATTTAATTAAATAATTATGCCTAGCAAAATTACTATTCACGTCGCTCGCGAATTAATTCTAAATTAATTCGTTCGCCCGAATTAAAATCCAATTCTAATTCCGTCATGAAATCTAATTTCATTTAATATATCAAATATATTATTTTACTGATTAATTCCGAATTAATCGTTCTCTCTCTTCTAATAGTATTTTATCCCAGATAAAATTTCTCCGTAATTAATCCTAGATTAATTTTCTCTCTCTTCTAATTAATCTCAGATTAATTATGTTCGAGTCATACGTCATCAGTGAATCTTCGGGAAGCGACCCATGAGATCCCTGGATATGTTGGCAGTAAATCCGGTCATCGGAATATCCGAATACGTGCGTACCCGGTACCACATTCTTACCGATTTACAAGACATGGTTGGTTTCTAGCAAAGCATCGTGCCTACCCAATTCTCCAGAAATATTCTTTTAAAGAATATGTAATCTATGTCAGACGTAGTATACGTAGTATTGCGTATTACGATCCAGTATCGAATGTCACATGTTAGGCCTGGGTCTGGAATTGTGTCTGCCCTGTACGAAGCATATATCGGATCTCTGGTAATTAGTCTCTTTAATCGGATAAGCATGACCTAGTCATATTATCCCGATGACTGTAGTACATAAGAGTACCAGTTCCGTATCCTACGTGATCATCATCTCCATATGACTGAAGTGATACTTCCATCTTGACATCACACCCAATACACTACGATTCTCAATATACCCAGAAGAGGCGTACACAGAACATGTTAAAGCCCCGAACGACCAAAACCAAAGTATATTGATTGTCGCAAGTATTAGCGATGCAAGTCTCAGGTTAAGACCAAATACACCTACCCTGATTCAGACTCCCATAGACACATAGTCATACTACCAATGGAATTCTGAGGGGTCTATCCAGAGCGAAGCTGTTTCCGTACCATCGGTAAACACAACCTCCAATTACACTTGCATGAGTATCCAATACCCAAATATATGAGAACTATGTCACTATGCTCCCATAACACGCACACGTGCAATACTAATCTATTCCGTATTATCGATGTCCAATCTCGATAATACTACGACTAGGGATATGTTAATGATTAAACCTTAGTGGATTAATACTGTCTCATATCTTATTAATCCGGAACTAATCATATGGACTTTTATCATTTATATATCTCGGTAATCCAATTACAAATGATAAAAGAGCAATTTCCTTTGTCACATAGTTAATTTGTACAACAACACCATGTTCTGTACAAATAGTGATGTTATGGGTCATATTTGTCCAACATGTATAGCAAATAGAGAGAGTAGTCCCTTATTAGAAAATGATATGGAAAATGAAAGGTTTATAAGTGTTTTCTAGATACTTATATGAAATTGAAAAAAGTAAGGCTTGGGCTTGGGCTTGGGCTTGGGCTTGGGCTTGGGCTTGGGCTTGAGCTTGGATGGGTGTGGTTGGCTGGCTTGGTATTAGATTTAATTAATCAAAGATGGGCATTTGTAACACCCCACTTGAGGTAAGTGCTACCGGAAGGAGACATGATTGACCCATCTCCATAAGCCTCTGAATTTACCAAAAATTCGGCATGATGTATCCTAAAAACTGGACAACCTGGATCTCAGTCCAGCATCAAAACAAACCTAAAATAAACATCATATAACAAAAGGACCTCAAGTCCACACAAAAACACATCAAATCATATCCTAAGGGCTCCGTGCCCATATCATCTATCAACACTCAAGGGCTCTGCCCACCACATTGTTGGAGATTATCTAGGTCCCAAGGATCATAAATCAAGCATGAAACATATGCGAATACATTCGAGAAGTCGAGGAATACTTACATCGAGTGGTTGAGCGACGCGGAGGCAACAAAAATCGAAATCTTTCTGCCTTGGACTGGTCACGGCAGTGGCAGAAATTCCTCACTGTTTTCGGCCTCTTTGAATCAACTTCCAAGCTTCATGCTTCGTCGTGGTGATTCCCGGCTCATGGGTGGACTTCCCTATCACCTTCGCATGATCCCGGAGTGTGCTAGCACTCTTGTTTTTTCATCAAAAACGCACTTGCTTCCCTACCATTTTCGGTTCTGCCCAGCAAAACCAGAACAAGAAATGGCGTGTGAGAGAGAGGAGGATTTGGAGGAGAGAGAGAGAGAAATGTGTATTTGGTTTCCTTAAAAAAATGGTAAATGATTTTCCAAAATCATATACACTAATTTTTTCCCTCCAAAACAAAGCCATTAATAGCTTGTCAACCACACACATCAACTTCCCATCAATCATGAATCCAATCAATTGTCACATCACTCAAAGTGACATGATTTGACGCTTGATGTGACGCTAGATGCGACTAGCGATTTGACGCTTGATTTGACTTGCGTGCCGCATTCGAATTCGAAATGCGAATGCGCTCGCAAATAATCCCGGGCTCGGGTTCGCTAATTCCAAATTAATGAATTTTCCGTTGCGTCGTAATTAAATGATTACGCCTAGCGAAGTCACTATTCACGTCGCTAATGAATTAATTCTAAATTAATTCGTTTGCCCGAATTAAAATCTAATTTTAATTCCGCGTCAAAATCCAATTTCGTTTAATATATCAAATATATTAATTTATCGATTAATTCCAAATTAATCGTTATCTCTCTTTATATGATATTTTATCTCAGATAAAATATCTCCGCAATTAATCCCAGATTAATTTTCTCTCTCATCTTATTAATCCCAGATTAATTAAGAGTGCGAGTCATACGTCATCGGTGAATCTTTGGGAAGCGACCCATGAGATCCCCGGATATGTTGGCAGTAAATTCGGTCGTCGGACTATCCGAACACGTAAGTAGCTCATACTTTTATACCGAATTACAAGACAATGTTGGCTTCTAGCAAAGCGCCATGCCTCCCCAATTCTCCGGAAATATCCTTACAGGAATAAAGGATCTGTATCAGGCGTAGTATACGTAGTATTGCGTATTTCTGTCCAGTATCGGATGATCACATGCAAGGCATGGGGCTGGTACAGTGTCTGCCCCGTACGAAGCATAAATCGGATAACGAGCAACTAGTCTCTTTAAAATCGGATAATCATGACCAAGTCATGTTATCCTGACAGTTGCAACCTTATTTAGAGAGCCAGTTCTGTATCTCTGCGTGATCATCAACTCCATATGACTGGAGTGACACTTCCATCTTGACATCACACCCAACACACTACGATTCTTGATATACCCAGAATTGGCGTACACAGAAACCGGTTAAAGCCCTGGACGACCTCAACCAAAGTATATTGATTGTCGTATGCATTAGCGGTGCAAGTCTCAGGTTAAGACCAAATACACCTACCCTGATTTCGGATTTCCATAGACACATAGTAATACTACCAATGGAATTCAGATGGGGTCTTATCCAGAGCGAAGCTGTTTCCCGTACCATCGGCAAAACACAACCTCCTATTACACTTGCATGAGTATCCTATACCCAAATATATGAGAACTATGTCGTTGTGCCCTCACAATGCGCACAAGTGTAATACTAGTCTTTTACGCATTCATCGATGTCCAATCTCGATAATGCTCTGACTAGGGATATTTAATGATTTATCCTTCGTGGATTGAGACTGTCTCATATCATTCTCAATCCAGGAACATATCACAGGGACCTCCTATCATTTATATATCTAGGTGATCTAATCACAAATGATAAGAGTGCAATCTCCTTTGTCACATAGTTAATTTGTACAACAACACCGTGATCTGTACAAATAGTGACGCTATGGGTCATAATTGTCCAACAATCTCCCACTTGGCCTATAGCCAGTCACTCGAGTGTCTAACACCCGAACTATGTACGGTTTGGCTCAATTGCTGAGAAAAGGCTTTCGTCAGCGGATTTGCATGATTATCATCTGATGCGATTTATTCGATCATCACATCGCCACGATGTATGATCCGAACGAATCAGATGAATAGTCGAAGTATGTATCTGGATCGTTGATGAGACCATTAATTCTTTAGCCTGTGCTCGAGCCTAGCTCAACTGCTAACAGAACTATATCTAATCTAATTAGATTTGTTATCGACTCAGAAGGCTTCTATTGCCACTTCAGCTGAAGCAATAACCCGCATTTGTTGTTTATTCGGTAACAGTATCTTGCTTGGAATATTTCTAGCTCACTGTACCGTTATTCAAACTGTATAATACCGTTTGTGACTTTTAGTCGTCTTTATCGGTTAGGAAACTTGCTACAGTGATCCCAGTCACTTCAAGTTCTCATTCTCCACAGATTAAGACATCATCCTTAGTTCTCTAAGATACTAACGGATGTTCTTAACTTCAATCCAGTGACTATCACTCGGATTGGCCTGTTTGTGAATCCATATGCTCAAAGCGTATGAGACACCAGGTCGCGTACATTTTTCAATGTACGATTCCACGGAGAGTTTTCGAAAGTCAAGCTTTCGCCGATAGTTATTTTATGGGAATATCATTTCCAAGAAATGATGTATTATCATTATTTATAGGACAACAATTGGTAGTGCGCTCCCACTAACCCTCTTATACACACAAGAATCATTTCGTTTTGAATTAAATCATAAACCATTATGATCACATCAAAACGAAAATTCCAAGAACCTATGTTTGCTTCAATCCAAACATGGATCGAATAACCTGCAAACCTTGTTTGCTAGTTTTGGTACGACAAAACCGTCAGGATGTTGTAAACATCCTCCTAAAGATTTCCCTTTCAGGAAAGCGATTTTCCCGTAATGCTGTCATAATTCATACATGAAACATGCAGCTTTAGCAAGCATTATCCAAATGGATTTATTGTGGCAACAGTTAAAAGGTTGAATCGCAATCAACACAATATTGATAACGATACCTTTCCGCTACAAGCCTAGCTCAGTACGTTGGTATGTTGCCATCCATGTACGTCTTCCTTGAAGACTTATAAGTACCAATAGTCACAATGCCTTGTGGTACATCAACTAGTTCTAAACATGTTGATATACATGGAATCCATTTCGGATCAAATGGCACTTTGCCATAATAGAGAGTCAATACCTTGTATCACTTCCTCATTCGTAGTCAGTTGGTATACCTCAATAAGATAGACATCTTTATGAGGTGAGATCAGAAACCCATACCCCAGGTTGTTTTCTGACTCTCTCCGACTTACGTGGTTCTTGTGTATACGAAGATTAATGGTAATAGTTTCATCCTTGATGAACTATTTGTGTTCCATTAGGAATCGGTGCCTGGAATAGTATTACTCCGATTCTCATCGAGTTTTACTATCCTCTCACTTACCACTGCATATCGGTATTCCTCTTAGGAAAACCACATGGTGAGCAACAATCTAATTGTTCTCTTGTGAGTTGTATAAGTACAATACTTATGCTATCCCTAGGATAACCTATAATTGGCACGAAATCTGTCAAACAGATTTTTATGGAACCTTATTCAAAATAAGTTCTGCACTGTTAAAGTGTATCCGTTAAAGGAAATGGTAGCTCAGAATGACTCATGATTAACCTTATCATGTCCAACAAAATTCGGTTTCTCGGTTCGGACACACCGTCACCTTGACTTGTTCCGAGATGAGTCCTCATTTGAAAGAATACTATACTCTTTCAAGTATATTATAAAATTATTGCTTAAGTATTTTCCATTACGGTCTTACCGTGACGGTATAATACTATAGCCGATCTGTTTTTCTACTTCGTGTCGAAACTTTAAAAGTTTCTGATTTGTGTTCTTCAAAAGAAACACATAACCATAACGCGATGCCACATCCGTAAAGGTCACGAAATATTCATATCCACCTCTAGCCTAGCTAGACATGGGCCCACTTGCTTCACTATGAACTAGGGCTAACAGATTGGTGGCATTTACACTTTTACCAAGTAAATAGTGTTTTAGGCACATTGCCCAATAAACTAGATTCGTAGACTTTATTTGATTGGAATCAAATTAGTCCGAGTACCAACTCTTCAAAAGTGTGGATATACGAGTCTTGTTTGATTGTGTCCCAGACTACAACGCCATAATATATTTCATCTGATCAAATCAGTTGGAGATATTTGTTTGTCATTATATACGTTTGAGATTTTATTTATATTCTAAATATAAATATTATTATTCACATCTAATGTGTTTATCCCAATATCATCTTTATATAATAAAACACTTTAGTGTTATAGAATATAAAGGTTCACCTGCAGCGGGTTTAAACACTGATATAGAGATAATGTCTCTAGCCAAACTAGTTACATTATAACAGTTTCCTAATCCTGCTAATAGCAGATTCTGAACATCACTATATTTATGTACCACACTAAGTATTTAAAATCCAATTTCAATACTAGTAGTGAACATAATCTTGACAAACATATTTGAAGTCGGAGCCTTGCTCGTTTTCAATTCCCTCATGTCTGCTTTGTCCAAACTGTAGGGGTTGGTGCTCAGAGCGCCAATTCCCGGTTGTATTTTGTTAAATACTTCTGTAAAACATTATTATTATTAATAATATATGCAGTTTCTATAATATAATCTATTCTTTTATATGGTAAAGACGTAATGACCCTAGAATGATTAGTCATGATACAGTTGCAAAAGCGTCGCAACGGACATTGAGTCGTATCATGACGTTGTCATTCTCAGACAGTTCCTGGTCAAGGTTTACACTACTTGGTCAGTATAGTAAACCCGTTGAGACCGGTACATGTCGTATACTGGAATATATGATTCCAATGGTTTCTCAATGAACCATAAGTCTTGGAGACTAGTATAGACGTGTAGGTGTTTATAGTGGATAAACACTGAACGACTCACCGAAGATTCTTAATGGATGGTACACCAGCGTCAATAAGAATCTTCTTGGGTTGAGTAGCACTTGTGATTCTTAGACTTGAGATGCCATTGTGGGCACATGAGACATCTTCTACACTTAGATGGCAGTCACGTCACCGATCTATTTAGATCAGACCTCCGCCTGTTCGTTGGGTGTAGATAGATCCTCAGGGTGTCCTATGTGTATCAAGATAGGATCTGTCAGTTCTGTGTACCAGAGCATAGGTAGTCCATATGATTAGCAATCAGATAAAACCATGGGCCCGTGGTAAGTTTAGAAGCTAGTTCTAAACATTCTTTTTGAGATTCCTAATAGAATAGTCGACTGGATAGTCCCGATAGAGATTTGACTTTACATCTATATCTCTGGGATTTATCCGGATACCTGTGACGGAGGAATTATACATTTGCGATGACCTCGACCTGTATGGTTCAGCGAGATTATCCGTGATCGTCATAATCTACGGGTGGATAGATTATGGACACGAAATTAGATTTCGTGACGGATATACCTGAACCTAGAGAGTCTCAATAATGAAACATACTCGTTGAGCACTAGAGCAACATAAATAAATAATATTGATTATTTATAAAGTCGTTTAATGGTTAAACACAAGATACATGCTAAAGAGACCAGATAGTCATTTCCTTAATTATTGTGTATTTACATTTAATACTTGATTAATTTAAATACACATTAATTAATAGTCAAAATGAGTTATTTGACTTTTATCCTAAATGAATATATGTTTTTAATATTTAATGTAAATATTATACATATATTTAATATATTGTATTTGATTAATTAATTGATTATTAATTGTTAAATGATTAAATTAATTAAAATATAAATATCTTATGTTAGGATATTTAAAGTTAATGATGTTAGTTGCATTGTTGACCAAAATAAATATCCATAAAGTTTTTAGATATTTATAAAGTTGACTAAATGCATTTGAAATGAAATTGAAATGAAAATTGGTGTATATGCTTGTGTATAATTTCGGCCAAGGCTAAAATTTGACAAGTATATATTGTTTTCATTTGCTTTTCATTTAATAAAAACCTAATACACATTTCATAAAAGAAAAACTCCATTGAAGAAAGCTTAAAGAACTTTGAGAAAGAAAGAAAAATCCAAGAAAGCTTGATTTTAGTAAGTTTTCTCCAACTTACTATTAGTAGGGAAATTGTTCCTTAGGATCTAGGCTTTCATATTTGATATCCTTAGGTTATTTATTTCTTTGTTCTTTGTGTTTTGTTGATGGAAAACTTTGGTGAAATTGTAAAGCATGTATGATGAAGAAAGGATATGACTATTGTAGTTATATGTAATCTTTTAAGGTTTATGAAACCATGTTGCTATTCTAGAGTTGTTGACCCACTCTTAAATGACCTAGATTTGATCTTGAGTTGTTTCATTGTGTTGAGACTTGAATTAGTTGAAAGATTGATGATTGAAACATTTGATTTAATGTAAATGGCCTAATTTGCCCAATTTGTGGAAATTAAAAATTAGGGTTTATAACCTATTCCAAATTTGGGGGTTTTCATATATGTTGAGCAATTGGGTGTGTATATGATGCATGCAAAGTTTCATGTTGATTGGATTTCATTTGGATGAGTTTTGAAGCATGAAATGACCAAATGGTCAATGTAGGCACCAAATGGTGCTCTCGGCAATTTGAAGGGAAATTGGGGATTTTGCTTGCTTTGGTGTTTTGATGTTTTGAACATCATAAGTTCATCTTAGAAATGATTTAGAATCATTCAAAATTGATTGGATCAATTTCGGACTAAAACGGACAAAAATACAAAGCAATGGTATTTCGGTAAATTCACTTAAAATTGTTTTATTGAATTTATTTTCATAATTTGATTATTGGAATATTAAATAAATATGTTTATTTAATTAATCCGAGAAAATTTTTTGAAAACTGAAAATCGGATTTTCACCGCTTCCGCTGCGTTACCGGACTCACCCCCTAAATAACCCCTTCACAAACGACAGTCACGCTTCCGCGATCCCGTTTGCCACAATAAGCAGACATTTTTGGGATATGTCATTTATCTTCCTAGAAGATTATAATGATTTTGCCTTTGCCCTTTTCCATATTCCAGAAGCCTTTGGCCATGCCTCGGGTTTCTAGAATATCGAAGTAAGGTGCGCCTTGCGCTACTTGCCTTATTGCAAACTTTGACTTTATCTCCTTGAGAATAGTCATTAACTCTCTAAAAGTTTACTATTGCAATATTAGTATTTCTAAAATCTAAAATAGATCTTTGAAGATCCTTCAATTCCTTTATCATACTTTAAGGATCTAATCCTTAGTTCTGATTCAGAAATTAAAGAGTATATTGCGGTAAGTATAATGGATTAAGCACTAAAGTTATCATCACATTAATCTTCCAAAGATTATGCTCTACTATTTGCTTAACTCAAGGCTTTAGGCATAATATGTTATTTTATCAAATAAAGTAACTTATTATTTTTCCAGGACCATCCTGAAATTTATTCCCAATTTGAAAATTACACCATTTAAACACATTTTCCCTAGGATTATGTATTAAACGTCAATCTTTCAATTTATATCTTGATTCTAATAGTCCAACTATTTAATCAACGATTTAGGTACTATTTATTATAATGATTACAATAGTCCAACTATTTAATCGACTATACTTTAATAGATTAAAATCAATTATATTGATTACTATAATCCAATTATAAAATCAACTATAAATGAATAGTTTGAATATAGTCCAACTATTTATTAAAACAACATTTAAATATTAGTCCAACTAACATTTAATTTATTTGACGAATTGATATTTGAATGAGCGCATATGGCAAGTAATTAAACGAATATTGCAAATTCAATTCTTTCCTCCCACAATTTTTCGGCGAGCCCTAACCCTTTGTCGAGTACTCGAGAAACCGCGTTTCCTAGTGGGCTATGATCCCGTTAAATATCACACAATCTTGACTTTGGCCAACAAATTGTATGATAATTAACTAGGTAGATCTCTAAGATCGATTGGATCCAATCCAATTCCTAGATCTGGTAGGGGACATCCAAGTCTGAAACATATATCTTATAAATGCCAATACATCCAATGTATTACCTAACCTTTTTCCTCTGAATCAACTAAGCCTTGGCTTTGGCACAACAAACTTAGTGATCCCAGTTAAGCGCGATCCATTGACCATGGAAAGCTTCGTAATCAATGTCGATGGACAAGAAGTGGTCTTGACTTTGGCCAACAAACCACAACTTGGACAAGACACTGATATGGAACAAAGCCTTCGTGATTCAAACACATCTTCGACAGACAAAGGCCTTGACTTTGGCCAACAAACCAATGCCGTCTCGGATCTTGAGTGAGAATCACTCAATAGAAGGAAAGACGCTTAATATATTGCGAGGGTTTTTCGCGTGCAAATTGGCAACCAATTTATTATCTTTGTTAAGGTCTCATCATCATACACCCTTAAACATGCATTCTAAACACATAATAAAGCGCGTATGTAAAATAATAATGATATGCGGATGGATACTTTACATATTGATCCTAGATCAAATCTCTCATTTTCTCTCTCCCGCTAGCACAAATATTTCTTCTACCCGTTACACTACACTTCTAAAGAAACCTCATTTACATTGAGGGGAATATGTGAGAAGAGAATACAATAATAAGGAGGTGATAAGGCTGGACACGCAGGTCCAATTAATAAATTCCAAATTTATTACAACAATTTCTAAAATTGCCTCACCCTTCTAATATCCATCCGATATACATTATTCATGCATCACAACCATGTATTCACACAAGCATGTTATCAATCAATCTAATCAAATTAATTAATCTGATAATTAGTGATCATCCAATGTTCAAACAACGATTTGATTTTGTTCGAGTCAAACTCGTTTTTGCGAATAAGTACTTAAAGTACGAATTCTTGAATTAAATTAAACTACAACATTAAATCTAATTTAATATGCATTTAATTCTCATTCGCTTATATAATTCCAAATTAAATAACACACTTTATTAATAAACCTTTTACGACTTAAATTCAAATTTAATCGCTACAAGTCTCACAGCCCGATTAACGTCCAACGTCAATTTAATTAAAGTCCAATGGGCTTTTAATTAATTTCTTAAGGCGTGGACTTTTGGTCAACTCGGGTCAAACCCCTAACCAAAGTCCAATCCGGGAGTTACCCCATAAGCCTAGAAATCAATCTTGGCCCATTAGGCCCTATTAAACTTTAAAGGTCCATTAAGTCGCATTTGGGCTTTATGGATGCGGTTTTGGGCCCAATTGGATCCAATCCAATTTGCCTTATCCCAACTTTGTACAACAAAGCCCAATAAGCCCATTAACAACATTTCAAGCTCAATTTCCAAAATTAGCCCAATTAACTAAATTACTAAAATCCAATTTTACAATTTAATTAATCAAAGTGCATTAACATAATTAATCACCCAAATCATTATTTCCAAAACACAAATTAGGCTAATTAATCATGCTCATCTACATCAATTAGTGTCCAACACAAATTAACAAAAAATCAAACCCAATCATATGCTCTTACATTCTCGGCAATTTTGGAATTTTGTCCGATTCGGTTTCAATCAAATTAAATTCCACAATCGACATTAAATCATATTCCCGAATGATTTCCAACACTTCCAATTGTCAAAAATCAAAAATCCCAAGACATTTAGGGCTCTAAACTTTCGGCCAACACACCAAAATTTGGGGAGATTTGTTTGAAACACAATTTCAACAAATTGATCCAATCAATCCTTAATTCAAACATATTTAAGCATACTAATCAATCCAATTTCATTAATCATGCTCAAAATAAAGTTTGCCCAATTTCAAGCCCTAAATTATTTTCATGCTTTTAACCAAGCTCATGATACCATTGTTGGAGATTATCAAGGTCCCAATGATCATAAATCAAGCATGAAACATATGCGAATACATTCGAGAAGTCGCGAAATACTTACATCGAGTGGTTGAGCGACGCAGAGGCAACAAAAATCGAAATCTTTCTGCCTTGGACTGGTCACGGCAGTGGCTGAAATTCCTCACTATTTTCGGCCTCTTTGAATCAACTTCCAAGCTCCAAGCTTCGTCGTGGTGATTCCCGGCTCATGGGTGGACTTCCCTATCACCTTCGCATGATCCCGGAGTGTGCTAGCACTCTTGTTTTTGCATCAAAAACACACTTGCTTCCCTACCATTTTCGGTTCTGCCCAGCAAAACCAGAACAAGAAATGGCGTGTGAGAGAGAGGAGGATTTGGAGGAGAGAGAGAGATAAATGTGTATTTGGTTTCCTTAAAAAAATGGTAAATGATTTTCCAAAATCATATACACCAATTTTTTCCCTCCAAAACAAAGCCATTAATAGCTTGTCAACCACACACATCAACTTCCCATCAATCATGAATCCAATCAATTGTCACGTCACTCAAAGTGACATGATTTGACGCTTGATGTGACGCTAGATGCGACTAGCGATTTGACGCTTGATTTGACTTGCATGCCGCATTCGAATTCGAAATGCGAATGCGCTCGCAAATAATCCCGGGCTCGGGTTCGCTAATTCCAAATTAACGAATTTTCCGTTGCGTCGTAATTAAATGATTACGCCTAGTGAAATCACTATTCATGTCGCTAACGAATTAATTCTAAATTTATTCGTTTGCCCGAATTAAAATCTAATTTTAATTCCGCGTCGAAATCCAATTTCGTTTAATATATCAAATATATTAATTTATCGATTAATTCCAAATTAATCGTTCTCTCTCTAAATGATATTTTATCCCAGATAAAATATCTCCGCAATTAATCCCAGATTAATTTTCTCTCTCATCTTATTAATCCCAGATTAATTAAGAGTGCGAGTCATACGTCATCGGTGAATCTTTGGGAAGGGACCCATGAGATCCCCGGATATGTTGGCAGTAAATTCGGTCGTCGGACTATCCGAACACGTAGGTACCTCGTACTACGTTTATATCAAATTACAAGACAAGGTTGGCTTCTAGCAAAGCGACATGTCTCCCCAATTCTCCGGAAATATCCTTACAAGAATAAAGGATCTGTATCAGGCGTAGTATACGTAGTATTGCGTATTTCTGTCCAGTATCGGATAATCACATGCAAGGCCTGGGGCTGGTACAGTGTCTGCCCCGTACGAAGCATATATCGGATAACGAGCAACTAGTCTCTTTAAAATCGGATAATCATGACCAAGTCATATTATCCTGACGGTTGCAACCTTATTTAGAGAGCCAGTTATGTATCCCTGCGCGATCATCAACTCCATATGACTGGACTGACACTTCCATCTTGACATCACACCCAACACACTACGATTCTCGATATACTCAGAATTGGCGTACACAGAAACCAGTTAAAGCCCTGGACGACCTCAACCAAAGTATATTGATTGTCGTATGCATTAGCGGTGCAAGTCTCAGGTTAAGACCAAATACACCTACCTTGATTTCGGATTTCCATAGACACATAGTCATACTACCAATGGAATTCCGATGGGGTCTTATCCAGAGCGAAACTGTTTCCCGTACCATAGGCAAAACACAACCTCTTATTACACTTGCATGAATATCCTATACCCAAATATATGAGAACTATGTCGTTGTGCCCTCACAATGCGCACAAGTGTAATACTAGTCTTTTACGCATTCATCGATATCCAATCTCGATAATGCTCTGACTATGGATATTTAATGATTTATCCTTCATGGATTGATACTGTCTCATATCATTCTCAATCCAGGAACAAATCACAGGGACCTCCTATCATTTATATATCTAGGTAATCTAATCACAAATGATAAGAGTGCAATCTCCTTTGTCACATAGTTAATTTGTACAACAACACCGTAATCTGTACAAATAGTGACGCTATGGGTCATAATTGTCCAGCACACATCATAAGAAATCAAAACATTTACTCAATATTACAAACAACGTGCTCAGCACGGCAAATAAAATATTAATCAAATATTTTAACTTTTTAAACTACTAAACTTCTTCCAGGATACTTGCGAGGGTGACTGCCGCTTTGGTGATCCGCGTCTCGAGCATGACATCCAAAACTGAAGTGGTTGTCCTGTCAAGAGCTAACCTGCAAAACTACAAACTGGTTTGATGTGAGTTATAAAAACTTAGTAAGTAACCATGTTCATGCATCAAATAAAACATAAAGTCAAGCATACTAGGAACTTTTCAACATTACCCAGTTACAAATTCAGTTTCATCAACTTTTAATTAATCATTTATCTATTACATATGTAAATCATCATATCTATTTACATATATATGTGCCCATCTAAAAACCCAAAACATTCAAAGCATGCAAAGCGAAACTCGAATACAATCTAGTATATCATTTAATATTAAATTCACTTCAATCACATGATACATGAAATCATACATATATACTTTTATCATAAATATCCATCTTTGAAATGTCATCAAATCAGTAAATCCAATAAACTTCATTCTATTCGATTTTAAACTATCTTCTATACCAAAACAAACTATCTTTAACTTACTTTAATCACGATAACCTTACAATGGTTTAACATTCAAGATTCATATGCATTTACACATACCGTAGCACACCTCTCTTATATTCATGCCAAAAATAATTCCAAAGTTCTTATACATATACATACATACCAATACAACTTAACAAATGAGCTTTATAACATCTAATGCTCACATTAGTTTTCAATTTCATTCATTCATTAAATTCACATAAGCATTCATTATCCATATAAATCTACAAGTTCCATCATACACGTACGTACACACAGTCACATACACAATCATCATACGACCAACTACGAAATACACATAACAACCAATTCATCACAAAGCACATATAAGGCTGGCTTGTGCATACAATGCTCATACGTGACTCATTACCTATTTTAGAATAGGTAATAGATGAATGTCGTCCGAACGGATTCCTAACCAGCCCGACTACTACAACACGAGATTATCAACCAATTAACATAAACATGTGCCCACATATCATGGGACACAATCTCACATACACAACATATACATGTCAAATATTGTTTATCAACATGTATACATATGTATATACATTAAGCATATGAACACACTTATCACTTCAAATTATGATACTGTAACCTTAACAATCTTCATGTCTTTTACTTTCAATCAAATGCAATCTATCTCTAGAATTCTTATCAGAAATATTCATTCATAAACATATCTATTCGCATACGTACTTTACCCATTTAAAGAGCTTAGCTTATACCAGCCTAGAAAATCATGTTTTATTTCCATTTACCAATTCCATATACCCAACCTATACATTTGTTAACATCATATGCATATACAAATACATTTTCATATACTTGTACATCTAAATATTCATTCACATACACATTTTCATATCGTTAAAGATTCACACTTTTACATACATTCATGCATACACATAGACATTAAGCTCATCAAACATTTTGCTTCAAATCAAAGCATTAACAAAAAGCCATACCTGTAGCGGTCGATAAACTTAACTACACATGATCTCGAACTTTGTTCTCAAGAATATTTCTTAGCTACCTTCATCTTATCATAAACACTTCAATCATTTCTATATATACGTATTTAGCATAAATCAATCATTCAAGTACTTATCGCATGTATTACTTACCTGGCTTCACAAGCACTACATGTTCTAGTCACATATGTCAAAACAAACGGTGAAATGTCATCAGAAATACGACTTACGAAGTTCTCGACTAAACTATGATAGAATTTCGGATCTTTCCGGAATAACCAAATCAAGTCTGATTTCAATACTTTTAGTTTCAGTAATCTTAAAACATCATTATAGACTAACCAAAGTAGTCAGTTAACTTAAATTCTCGATTTATGCGTTTTTGAAAAATCTTCCGAAAAAATTTCCGCAAACGCTACGGAAGGGTCTCGAACCCTCCGAACCTTCCCGAATTTATCCAAACATGTTCGTAATATCATAAATAAGTCATAACTATCATTAAAACCAAAACACATCTTTATACGCAAAAATTCACTTTTATCGAAAACTTATATATTTTATCAGATCGATCAAGCTCGTTCCGTTATCACTCGGATTCTACCAAATACTTATATTCAATGTACTAATACTCAATCAATTCAATTTATATCAATACCCTACGCTTCAAAGCTACTAGATACATCCAAACATTTAACTATAAACTTGAAATTTATGGATTCACACCGGGAGGCTTTATCGAGATTCCGAGGCCATATACAGACTCCAAATGATCCCACGAACGCGTTGGATTCGACAGAATTCCGATCGGAGTTATTGTTCATCGTGGGTTACTACTCATCTGAATCTTCTTCTCTCGATTCGCATGAAACCAAGCGCAGTTCCGTAAAACCGACATTGCAGTCTTGTAGTACTCTCCGAGAGCTTCGATTTGGCGAGTGGCTCGGGCCGTGAAACAAAGCGATGGTCGGGATTGAGAAACCCATAACCGCATATTTCTT
Organism: Zanthoxylum bungeanum; assembly: GCA_019454045.1. NCBI lineage: Eukaryota > Viridiplantae > Streptophyta > Magnoliopsida > Sapindales > Rutaceae > Zanthoxylum > Zanthoxylum bungeanum. The sequence continues at coordinate 19,692 of SKCR01040385.1, forward strand.
TCTCTTTCTCGCCGTTTTCCGGTGACCTAGGGGCTGGCGCCGGCCACCACAAGGTGGAGAGGTGGCTGGTGCACCCCCCTGGCCGGTAGCGCTAGCTGATAATAGCCGCAGGAGGCCGCCGGCACGACTGGCAGTGGCTATGGGCGAATTTTGGGGGGGGTCGAGTGGAGAGAGACGAGAGCTTATTCCATTTGTGTAATAAGCAGTAACTATGGGTATTTATGAAAAGTTTCTGAAATTTTCATTTAGGCCCCCACGAAATTGTAAACAGGTCCCTACCATGGAACTTTCTAGAAATTTCACATTTTTGAAGCCCTTATGATGCAAATATCGAAAGGTGTTCAACACGAAAGTTGTTCCTCTCAGAAAAAAAAATCCGATGGTTTAAAAATCAGCTCAATCGGAGTTCGTTTGCTATCTTTATAGCTGAGGTTAAGATACTTTTACCCGTATAACGATAAAATCAGAAATCGCGTAACCGGTTCTCGAAATCACGCATTTTCCAACACGATGAATCTTCATTTTAAAATATTCCAATCTATTTCCCGACATATAAACTCTGATTTTTGATTACCATCCCGTTTCAAATCCTTAACTTTAATTCGGAAACATTCCGGCACTGTTCCGAAAAACTCGGGATATTACAGCATTGGGCCTTAGGGCTCTTAGGCTCTTAGGGATTCATTAAATGTCTTGCTTACTTGAAAATATTTTTCCTTTTTAAATTTTAGTTTTTGAATCAGAAGGTTCTGTCTGATCAACACAACCCTTCAGAAAAACTAGAAAAACATTTTGCATCACTTCATAAAAAAAAACTGTTTTTCATATTTTCTTATATATACAAAGCATTTATTTCATAATTCCAATAGAATTGAAAATCCTTATGATCCTTGAAAACACAGAAACAAACACCTAGTTAATTCACCAGGGATCGAAACTTCGGTGCAGAAATTTTGGTTTTCAGATTGTTGAATCCTATTGACAGACGTCCAATGAACTACAAGCACAAGAGTATGGATGAATTTATGCTGTAAGACATAACATTATTTGCTAGCTGCAATCTATAAAAGTCAGTTTGTTGTTTTTGATTTTGATTATTTGCATTGTAAGTTTCTGTTGTTATATGTATGTTTCTGTTTCAATAATAAAAAAATTATTGCATTGTTTCTGTTTCAATATTATGTTCGTTGATTGTTCTTTAACAATATATAGCAGAAATTATGGAATAATTTGTGAATTTTGTGAAGCCTCATGTTGAGAAACCAGACAAGTTCAAAGGACTGGACTTTAAACGATAACAACATAAGAGATTTTTTTTAACTAACAACATTGAACCTTGCATATGTCGTCAAGGAAGAATGCCATGTGGCAGAGGGAGATAATATTCCTGCTAAAAAACTCAATGCCATTGATGCATGGAAACACATTGAGTTTTTATATAGGAATTATATTCTAAACAGCCTTGATGATTCTTTGTATGATGTGTACAGATCTTATAAGACTACCAATGATCTATGGGAATCGCTGGAGAATAATTATAAGATCGAAGATGCTGGTTCAAAGAAGTTCATTGTTGGGAAATTTCTAAAATACCAAATGGCAGATTCAAAGACTGTTGTCAACCAAGTCGAAGAATTACAGATTCTTCTCCGTGAACTTGCGGCCGAAGGCATGGTTCTACCGGTGCAGTTTTCTGTCGGATCTGTGATAGAAAATTACCTCAATCTTGGAATGATTTCAAGATACATTTGAAGCATAAAAAGATTGATTTGTCAATAGAGGATCTGGTTCTCAAACTAAGGGTGCAAGAAGATCACCACAAAGAGTGAATGGATGAATGTTTCAGAATTTGAAGCCAAAGCAAATGTCATTGAGAGTGGAGGGGCGCCTAAGCCTAAGCCTCAAAATCAGAAGAATAAATGGAACAATAAAGGAAAAGATAAAACTCAGAAAGTTCTTGCTGCAAAAGGAAAAAATTTCAAGGGAATTAAATGTGCTTGTTGGGTGTGTGGAAAAATTGGACACAGAGCACTAGACTGCCGCCACAAGAAAGGAAATCCGGGTCCAAATAACAGCAACAAACAAGCAAATATTGTTGAAGAGGAATTTGTTGGTGTTGTTATTTCTGAAGTAAATTTACTGACTGACAGTAAGGATTGGTGGATGGATACTGGTGCAACAAGACATATCTGTGGAAACATAAATATATTTCTCACCTACACTCCTAATAATAGCGACGAAAAGTTATTCATGGTCAATGCAACTGCTGCAACTGTTGCTGGAAAAGGGAAAGTGGTTCTCAAATTCACTTCCAGGAAAGAACTTGCCTAATGGATGTACTACATGTCCCTGAAATCACTAAGAATCTTATTTCTGGTCATGTTTTAAGCAAGAAGGGTTTTAAACTAGTAATTGAATCTGATAAATTCATTCTCACTAAGAGGGAAATATTGGTAGGAAAAGGCTACCTCTCTGAAGGGCTCTTCAAACTCAATGTAATTGATTATACTAATATTAATAAAATAAATAAGGCTTATGTTTACTTGCTTGAATCTTCTATATTATGGCATGCTAGACTAGGTCACATAAACTTTAAATGTATGCATAGAATGGTTAATCTTGGGTTGCTGCCTAATTGTACAAAAGATAATATGCATAAATATGAAACATATGTTGAATCAAAGTTTGCTAGCAAGTCCTATAAATCTGTGACTAAAAGATCAAATGAAGTGTTAGAATAAAACTAAAATGGAAAATCAGTTAGACAAGAAGATTAAAATATTACGATCTGATAGAGGCAGAGAATATGAATCTAATGCCTTCGTAGAATTTTGTACTTATAATGGAATAATTCATCAAATAGCAACACTCTACACTCTTCAACAGAATGGGATCGCTGAACGTAAAAATAGAACATTAAAAAATATGATGAATTCCATGCTTAACGGTTCTGGTTTACCACATAATATGTTGGGTACGGTTAACACCATCTTGAACAAAGTTCCACCAAAGAAGAGTGATCAATCTTCATATGAAAAATGGAAGAAAAGACTATCGACATATAAAATCTTGAAAGTGTGGTGCCTAGCAAAGGTTCAAGTTCCCTTGCCTAAAAAAGTTAAACTTTGACCTAAAAATATTGATTGTGTGTTTATTGGATATGCTAAAAATAGTGCATCATACCAATTTCTAGTAATTAAATCTGAAATTTCAGATATCCAAGTAAACACCATTATTGAGTCTAATAATGCTGAATGGTTTGAGCATATATTTCCTTATAAGGATAGAGTTGATAAAAATAAACGTAAAATGCTTGAATTTAGTCAAGAGAATGGGGTTGATGTTGTCCCTTCATCTGATGTCAAGACAAGATTTTGGAAACAAATAAATCAACATCAACTCTCCAAGAGAAAGATTTAGAACCTAGAAAAGGAAAAAATCAAGCTAGAAAAAGATTATGGACCTGATTTTTAACCTTTCTCACTGAAGCTGAACTCAAACATATCAAGAGACCATAACTTCGTCTGAATCTATTTATTGGAAAGAAGCAATAAATAGTGACGTAGAATCTATTCTACAAAACCATACATGGAAGTTAGTAGACTTACCATCTGGATGCAAACAGATTGGTTACAAATGGATTTTTAAAAAGAAATTGAAGCCTGATGATACAAGTGATAAATACAAAGCTCGCCTGGTAGCTAAAGGATATCGTCAAAAATAAGAACTAGATTTATTTGGCACATACTCACCAGTAACTAGAATAACATCTATAAGGATGTTAATTGTAATTGTAGCAATTTATAATTTAGAAATACATCAAATGGATGTAAAAAATGCATTATTAAATGGTGAGTTAGATGAAGAAATTTATATGGAACAACCTGAAGGGTTTATAGCAAGAGGACAAGAGAAAAAAGTATGTAAACTTGTGAAGTCATTTTATGGACTTAAATAAACACCCAAACAATGGCATGAGAAATTCGATCATACAATGTTATCACATGGATTTCGGATCAATGAATGTTATAAATGTGTTTACATCAAGAAAATGAATAATGATTCATATGTCATTGTATATTTGTATGTTGATGATATGCTCATCATGGGACCAAATTTAAGTGTCATAAATTCCACAAAGAATATATTGAATTCGACCTTTGATATGAAAGACATAGGAAAATCTGATGTTATATTAGGAATTCGAATTCAACGAACTAGGGATGGTTATATTCTCAGCCAATCACACTATGTGGAAGCAATTCTTTAAAAATTTGGACATTTTGATAGTAGTCCATCTAAAACTCCTTTTGATCCTAAGAGTACATTAAAGAAAAATATTGGGGATAGTGTGTCACAACTAGAATATTCTCGTATAATTGGCACAGTACAATACATCACGAATTGTATTGCCTACTCTGTGAATAGATTGACAAGATATACTAGTAATCCTTCGAAGGATCATTGAGATGCTTTAGTTAGAGTATTAAGATACCTAAAATACTCAATGAAGTATGGATTAAATTATACAAAATATCCACCAGTTTTGGAAGGATACAATGACACCAATTGGATTTCAAACGATACAGGTAAATCAACAAGTGGATATGTGTTTACACTTGGAGGGGCTGTAGATCTTGAAATCACAAAAAAAACGTGTATAGCACGTCCAACAATGAAATCAAAATTCGTAGCCGTGGATAAACCTGCTGAAGAAGCAGAATGGCTAAAGAATTTCTTGGAAGATATTCCAATATGTCATCAAATTGTGACGGTCATATGTGTGCATTGTGACTGCATGGCTGCTATTGGGAGAGCAAAGAGCCATATGTATAATGGGAAGTCAAGGCACATAAGACGTAGACATAACACTATTAAACACATGCTCTCGACTGGCATTATTTCCATTGATTTTGTAAAATCAAAGGAGAATATTACAGATCAATTAACAAAAGGTATACCAAAGGAGCAAGTGATATATTTATCGAGGGGAATGGGCTCAAAGCCAGCACAATGAGAAGTAACTTAGCGGAAACCCAACCTAGTAATTTGGAAATTCAGGTCTAGGTTCAATGTGGAAAACTAGTTGGGTAAAACTCAAGTAAATAAAGCATAACAAGTTGCTTATTCCTATGATAATGAAAGTTATGATACTATGACGATAAGGATGAATGACTGATCATTCTTAATGACACTAACGATGTTGGTGTCACATATATAGGAGTAATATGGGGTCATATTTATGAGAATAAAATTGCTAAATTCTCTAAAGCTCCTATGAATCCAGGATTGTTCAGGACCAAAATGAACACAACCGTATGAATCGAAAGGTGTCAAAATTCGATATGTGTGATACTTATTGTCTTGATTTATAAAATATGATGATTAGTTCAATGTCTCTTATACACACTGACTCATCGGTAAATTCAATAAGTACTTACTAAGGAAGGTTCAAGTCCAAAATACATCTCTCATAATGCATATCATTTTCAAGTTTTCTCTAGATCATGCTATGTACAATATCGCCACTATTTGCTATACAAATATGAGGAATTGTAAGAAGTTTGTATAGCAAATAGAGGGAGTAGTCTCATATTGGAAAATGATATGGAAAATGAAAGGTTTATAAGTATTCTCTAGACATTTATATTAAACTGGAAAAAACAAGACTTGGGATTGGGTTTGGGTTGATGGGTGTGGTTGGTTGGCTTGGTATTAGATTTAATTAATATATTTAATTAATCAAAGATGGGCCTTGGGCCCTGGGGACCTTGGGCTCTTGGGGATTTATTAAATAGCCCTGGGCATTATCGGATTCGGATCGGTTCGAACTGAATCCGAATCCGAATCGATCTGATAAGCACTTCGAATTTTGATTCGATCGGACTCGATTACCGAATCCAACTCGATCCGATAATAATCAGATCGAACTAATCTGATCCGAAATCAATCATATTTGATTAGTTTGATTCAAAAACTGGTCCGAATTCGGAACAATATCCGAAATTTGATAATGATCCGAATTCGGTACAATATCCGAAATTTGATAATAGTCCGAATTCAGTATAATATCCGAAATTTGGCACAATACTGGTACTTTCGAAACGATTCATCCGCAAAATATAAGAAAAAATGGTGTTCAATCTTAAAAGGGGAACAAAACACTAAAAGTAGTAGCAACTAATGAACACAGATCACAAAATACTCAAAATCTCCTCGGAAGTGAGACAAGCAAACACAATTTGACAAAAAACTGAAAAAGACATGTCTCTCTCTATAAATATAAAAGACTCCACCATATCACTCTTTCTTTGCTGCTCATTGTCATTGAGACTTGATATGCTATCGAACAACATTCATTAAGACTGTCACTTTCCTCTCCGAAATGCATATCAAGTGAGCACCTGATGTCAAAAACTTAATATTGTCAATGATGAGAAATTATGAACATGAATATCAAGCCATAGTGCTTAAAGTTTAGCTGTTAATAAGAAATGCATGCCATTTAAATGCATGCAACTAGGCAGGCTAAATGAATATTCATTGGGAATTTCATGCCTTAGCCAAGCAATTATTTATTTTCCCAAACTCAACAAATCATTTATTTTCCCACTTGATATAATTGTCCAAAACTCAACAAATCATTTATTTTGCCAAGACGTGTCCATCATTTTTTCTATTAAGAAACAACCCAACATGGCAACATCACAATTCACAGTTTCCAAACTGGAAAATGAATGAAAACTTCCCTAATGTTTGGTGAAATTCAGACAACCTAGAATCATACCCACTGGAGCCGTATATATACACACAAAATAAACCATTTTCAGACTACAAATATAAAACAAAGCAAGTGACAGTGGAAAGAGAAATGATCACTAATATAGGGCTCTATGGCTTGGTAAGGAATGAATAATTAGACTCCAACCACTGCAGTAACTTGTCATGAAAATGTCCAGCAAAATAAGTTATTACCTTCACAACAACACAAGAACATCCAACAACCTTTCTGGCATTTCCCTCTAAATCAATCTTGCACAACTGCATGCAATAATGACGATTAATAACATTGAATATAACTGTTAAGTTGGTTGGCTATGGAGTTACTGGAGTGTCCTTTCACATGCATTAAATACTAAATCATTGGCTATTATATATTAAAAACCAAAATCCATTCAAAGTTTACCGTGATAATCAAAGAACTACTCTACTCTCTATGGATCCAATTACAAAACAATAATCAAAGAAAAACAGAACTTTGTCAAAATTGTACCTTCAAGATAATTGGACTCAAACTCTGTTGCCAACAACGTGATCCAGTGATTGTGATTCAGATTGTAACTTGTGATATTCTTCAAATAAAATACAAAAAATATATATTATATGTTAGTAAGTTTGCATTTTATGGTATTCACTATAAAAATTAAAAAACTAATTAATAAGTTTTTTTACCTTCCTCAAGCTTTTCGTAGCCTCCAATAGCATGGCTTCCACTTCATTGGTTTTGTCAATTGTAAGCCTATTCCGTATCCAATTTTGAGTGCATATTAGAGCCTCGACCATAACATGAGTTAATGAGCTACGAAAACTATCCAGAACACGACCGCCCGTACTAAATACCGATTCAGATGCCACTGTCGATACCGGCATAACAAAAATGTCACGAGCAATCCTAGCCAAAATTGGATACTTACATGTATTTGTTTTCCACCACATCAAAACACTAAAGCTAGGGTCACGACTAGTCTCATAGGGTTCCATCAAATATATTTCAACCTCAGTATTATCCTCTTGATGCATTGCATGACTAGTCTGAAAAACTTGAAATGGATCATCAGGTTGCACGTTTGTATTTCACTTACGCACTCTATCTTGTGCTCGCGGTCTAACAAACGGCTGAAATTGTGTCATACCAGTACTAGACCCATCTCCACCAACACCAGTTACACCCCAGCCCTTGATCCATCACCGTCAACAAACAACCCATTTGTGCCATACCAAAGATTATACATATCGTATAATCTTTTTAATAAATCTCTAGTAGACTTTCTCATTTCCTCTATCTTAACATCATCATTATAAAAAAGTATACGAAGCAAACAGAGGCAAATGTCATCTTACGTCGTGGATCAAGAATAGTACTCACAATCAATAATTTATTGATTTTGGCAGTGGTCTCCCAATATTTATCAAACTTCATCTTCATAGATGTGGCCATGTCATGCAAAAGAGGATGTTCATTACGCGCCATGTTTTTCAAGCTAGTATGAATCTTGCAAATCTCATTGTAGGTGAAACAAGATGTGACGGTGGATGAGGCACTGAACATATTCGTTGCATCATAAAAAATCTCCAAAAAATCAGCAAAGTATTGAGCTTTCTCCCAATCCATATCTGTAGGAGGCCCGATCCTTTTGCTCCCATTTTCATCATCTCTAAAATATGGAGCATAGTGACCATCATCATCAATCATTCAATCAAAGGCCTTCTGGAAGTCTAATGCAGCATTCAACATTAAGTAGGTGGAATTCCACCTAGTAGGAACATTTAAGATGACACTGTCTTTGCTCTCAATCCTCTCACGTGCTACCACTGATTTAAATGATTCCAATCTTGATGGAGAAGATCTCACATACTTAACAGTATTTCGAATTGCTATAATGTTGTTATCCATTTCTTTCAGACCGTCAGACACAACTAAGACTGAAGTGAAGTGAAGAGTCTGAAATCTGAGGACCGAAGAAATGAAGTGAAGTGAGTGAAGACTGAAGAAAGAAATGAACCCTAATCAGTAATTAACTTAGGCATAATATGCAAAACGACGTCGTTTTAGATACTCCAAAACGACGTCGTTTTGCAGATTATTTAAAACAAACAAAAATGAGCGGATCGGATCGAATCAGATTTTATCCGATCCGATCTGAAATCCATCAAATCACTAAAACTCCATTTGATCGGACCGAGTCGGATCAGATCTGATTATTTAATCTGATCTGATGCCCACCCCTATCATTAAATGTCTTGCTTATTTGAAAACGTTTTTCCTTTTTAAATTTTGGATTTTGAATCAGAAGGTTGTGTCTGATCAACACAACCCTTCTGAAAAACTAGAAAAACGTTTTGCATCACTTCATTAAAAAAAAAAAAAAAAATTGTTTTCCATATTTGCTTATATATACAAAGCATTTATTGCAGAGTTCCAATAGAATTGAAAATCCTTATGATCCTTGAAAACGCAAAAACAAACACCTAGTAAATTCGTCAGGGATCGAAACTTCGGTGCAGAAATTTCGATTTTCAGATTGTTGAATCCTGGTGGCAGACGTCCAACGAACTACAAGCACAAGAGTAGGAACGAATTTCTCCTATAAGACATAACATTATCTGCTAGCCTCAATCTATAAAAGTCAGTTTGTTGTTTTTTTATTTTGATTACCTGAATTGTAAGTTTTTGTTGTTATATGTATGTTTTTGTTTCAATAAAAAAAACTTATTATATTGTTTCTATTTCAATACTGTATTGGTTGATTGTTCTTTAACATCACTTCTGTTAGCCTCTCATTAAAAAAAAAAAAAGGTATGTTGAAATCTTGGAGACATTCTTAACCCAACTGCTCGTCCCTCGTCTCTTAACATGTTGCCATGTAAAAATAATAATAATTATTCTCATATGAAGTGGGTTTATTAATCACTTATCAAAGATTTATTTTCAACTGTTCTTTGATATTTACCAAGTAATTGATGTTTTGTATCGTATTTTCCTGAAACTACAATTGGTATATAGGATGATTTATCTCAACTTGTGCTTGCTTCATTACCTAATTTTAAGTCATTTACGATTTTGTAATTGATTCTGGCATCAGGATCTTTGATTTATACCAGGAGCTTAAAACATGGGCAAAGCTTCAAGGGATAAGAGGGTATGTTTTCTCTCTCTTGGAAATTACATGCTACCTTTTATGGGGGTTTTCATTTGAAACTTGTATTGATAGGTGTTGAAACCAGCAGTATGCATGCAGAATGCATGCAAGCTCAGCAGCCGAAAGTTGATGAAGATGGGCGCCGAAAGTTGATAGCACATCATGCCAACTTGCTGCCAACTGCCAAGACGTGTGTTACTGTAGCACACGTCTTTGGCACTATAAAATGGAGTCTGAAGTTCATTCCTAAGCATCCCAGAAATCCTAAATTAGAGAGAATAGAGAGTAAAGAGGGTTGAGAGGTTTTTTGTAAAGTTTGTATAATAAACTTTGTAATTCTTTTGTGGTGTAATAAAAGAATAGTTTTCCTCTCACATCTCCTATATTGTGTGTGTTTCATCACAACAAGTGGTATCAGGAGCTAAGGTTCCACGGTGGGATCCAGAATCTTGGGAAACGTTCAGATCTATGATGATAAATTCAGCCACAGATGGGAAAGTCACTATGGAGATGGCGAAAACCAGGATCTTCGAGGAAGAAAAGATGACGAGAATGCAGGAGTCAGCATCAATCGCAACCTCAGAAGCTCTAGTGACAGAAAAGAACACCAGAAGGGGGATGAGTAAAAGCTGAGGCCCAGGTAGACCAAACAAGAACCGAGGTAAATCAATAACCAAAAATTTTAAGTGCTATCACTGCAAAAAGAAATGCCATATGAAGAGGGATTGCTATAAACTGAAGAACGAGCAGTCCAGGAGAGATGGTGACTCAAACCATACATCCGGTTAAACCTGATCTCAATATGCAAGCTGGATGATGAAGGTTTCTGCAGCATCTTTAGTGACGGAACCTGGAAGCTCACTAAAGGATCAATGATGGTGGCACGAGGTAAGAAAGACTCAACTCTGTATTTGATGCATGCTAAGATTTCAAATAGTAGCATAAATACAGTTAACAATAATGAGGCAGCCAAGTTATGGCATAAAAAGCTCGGTCACATGAGTCAAACGGGGATGGAAATACTACGCAGGAGGAATGTTCTTCCTGAATTGAAGAACTCACACTTACGGAAGTGTGAACACTGCATGGCTGGAAAGCAGAACATAGTTTCCTTCCAGAGCTCCCCGCCTCAGCGGAAACCAGAGGTACTTGACCTTATACATTTAGATGTATGTGGTCTGATGCAGACACGAACACTTGGTGGGTCACTTTACTTTGTGACATTCATAGACGATCATTCAAGGAAGACATGGGCATACACCTTGAAGAGAAAAGATCAAGTGCTGGGAGTGTTCAAAGAGTTTCATGCTCTGGTGGAGAGAGAAACCGGCAAAAAACTCAAATGCATCAGAATAGACAACGGTGGAGAATACAGAGGTCTGTTTGATCAGTACTGCAAGACGCAAGGAATCCGACATCAAATGACACCTCCGAAGACACCTCACCTGAATGGCCTAGGTGAGATGATGAATAGAACCTTGTGCGAAAGGGTCAGAATCTTGCTGTCACAAGCCAAGCTACCGAAGACATTTTGGGGGGAGGCACTCAACACAACAGTACATGTTTTGAACATGTCCCCAGCGGTCGCACTTAAAGGTAATGTTCATAACCAAGCCTGGATAGGTAAAGAAGTGTCTTATGAACACTTGCATGTCTTTGGGTACAAAGCATTTGTACACATCCCAAAGGACGAGAGATCAAAGCTTGATGTAAAGACGCGACAGTGTGTCTTTATTGGCTATGGTCAGGATGATTTCGGCTACAAATTGTATGATCATGTTGAGAAGAAAATTGTTAGAAGCCGAGATGTTGTCTTTGTTGAAGACCAGACCATAAAAGATATCAGAAATGAGATGAAGACAATGCCCCAGCAATACAGAGATGTGAATCCAGAACCTCATACACCGGTGCCAATACAAGTTGAAAATGAGATTCCCAGACATGAGGGTACAGGTGATGAAGCTCCTAGAGATGATGATCATGATCAACCACCAACACCAACAGTTCCACAGAGAAGGTCTGACAGAGAAATGCGACCTTCAACGAAATACTCTACATACGAGTATGTGCTGCTTACTGACGGGGGAGAACCCAAGAGCTACCAGGAGGCTGTGGAAACAGATGACAAGGAAAAGTGGGAGGAAGCCATGCAAGATGAGATGAAATCTTTGCATGACAATCACACTTTTGAGTTGGTGAAATTTCCAAGAGGCAAAAAGGCTTTGAAGAACAAATGGGTGTACAAGGTGAAGCAACAGGAGCACACTTCACAACCCCGGTACAAAGCCAGATTAGTTGTCAAGGGATTCAATCAGAGGAAAGGCATTGACTTCGATGAAATCTTCTCTCCAGTTGTGAAGATGTCATCCATCAGAGTGGTACTCAGCTTAGCAGCAAGCCTCGACCTGGAAGTCGAGCAGATGGATGTCAAGACCGCATTTCTTCACGGAGATCTGGAAGAAGAAATTTACATGGAACAACCAGAAGGCTTCAGAGTCAGAGGGAAAGAGGACTATATGTGCAGACTCAGGAAAAGCCTCTACGGTTTGAAACAGGCACTGAGACAGTGGTACGTGAAGTTCGAGTCAGTTATGGGGGAGCAGGGATACAAAAAGACGACTTCAGACCATTGTGTTTTCGTTCAGAAATTCTCTGACGATGACTTTATCATCTTACTGTTGTATGTAGATGATATGTTGATAGTTGGTCAGAATCAATCGATGATTGATAATTTGAAGCAGCAACTGAGTAAGTCTTTTGAGATGAAAGACTTGGGGCCAGCTAAACAGATTCTTAGCATCAGGATCGACCGTGATCGGAAAGCCAGGAGATTATACTTTCCACAGGAGGAGTACATCGAGAAGGTACTTCAGCGATTCTAGATGGACAAGGCTAAAGCGGTTAGCACTCCTCTTGCTACCCACTTTAGATTGAGTACACAACAGATTCCCTCTACTGAGACAGAGAAGGAGGAAAAGAAACAGGTTCCATACACCTCAGCAGTGGGAAGTCTTATGTATGCCATGGTGTGCACGAGGCCAGATTTAGCACACGTAGTTGGATTGGTCAGCCGGTTTATGTCCAACCCAGGAAGAGAACACTGGAATGCCATCAAATGGATCATGCGGTATCTACGAGGCACATCCAAAATGAGGTTATGTTTTGGAAGCAGTGAACCAGTGTTGATGGGCTACACTGATTCAGATATGGAATGAGATGTGGATACCCGAAAGTCTACTTCGGGATATCTGATTACTCTCTCAGGGGGAGCTGTGGTATGGCAGTCAAGGTTGCAGAGATGTGTTGCACTTTCTACAACAGAGGCAGAATTCATTGCAGTTACAGAAGCTTGCAAGGAATTACTGTGGATGAAGACATTCGTCCAGGAATTGGGTTTCAAGCAGAAGAAGTACATTTTGTACTGTGATAGCCAGAGTGTTATCTATCTCGGTAAAAATTCCACCTTTCATTCGAGGTCAAAATATATCGATGTGAGGTATCACTGGATACGGGACGTCCTGAGCTCAAAGCTGTTAGAACTCAGGAAAATTCACACCGACGACAACGGTGCTGATATGTTCACCAAGGTTTTACCGGAGGAGAAGCTTAAATCTGTCGTGCCATAGCCGGGATGACAAAACTCTCCACATAGTCAGAGTGGGGAGATTCAGAGAACTACGATTGGCTTGATCTCAACTCAGGGTACGTAGGCAGTCATACAGATGCAGCCAGGGGTGGATCCTTTGAGGATCCAGTTTGGATGATTGATGGTCGGCTCATATTTTGGGGAAATCTTCACCGAGGGGGAGATTTGTTGAAACCAGCAGTATGCATGCAGAATGCATGCAAGCTCAGCAGCCGAAAGTTGATGAAGATGGGCGCCGAAAGTTGATGGCACATTATGCCAACTTGCTGCCAACTGCCAAGACGTGTGCTTGGAGTCTGAAGTTCATTCCTAAGCATCCCAGAAATCCTAAATTAGAGAGAATAGAGAGTAAAAAGGGTTGAGAGGTTTTTTGTAAAGTTTGTATAATAAACTTTATAATTATTTTGTGGTGTAATAAAAGAAGAGTTTTCCTCTCACATCTCCTCTATTGTGTTGTTTCATCACAACAATAGGCTTGTTGCTTTTGCAGGATATTTATTATCGAAAAGCAAAAGAAGAAGGTTGGTGTGCTCACAGTGCGTTTAAGCTCCTTCAGATAGATGAGGAATTCAACTTGTTTGAAGGTGGCTTCAGTATTTATTATTCTCTCATATAGATGACTAATTTATGAGTTGTACAATTTTCACCTTCACTTATTTGGAAACAATTTGATTTTCAGGTGTGAAGCGTGTGGTAGACTTATGTGCTGCACCTGGTAGTTGGAGTCAGATACTATTTCAATGGAACTATTGTCATATGAGTCCAAATATTCTGTCGCATCAATTGTGCTTCACTTCGTGCTCCACCAATTAAATTTGGACAACTAATATCTCTCATTAAATAAGAGAATTCTGACTTTAACACTCCACCAATCAAATTGTTCTCTCATTTAATGAGAGATATTAGTTGTCTAAATTTGATTGGTGGAGCACAAAGTGGAGCACAATTGATGGGACAGAAGATTTGGACTCATTGTCATATGGGCTATGCATTGCTTAAAAGATAGTTTTGGAAAGGGAATTGCATTAATGTTGATATTATTCATCTTGAAGAGCATAATGAAAACACTTGATTTTCTGAGGATGATCTTCATCATTTTTTGAAGTTTGTCATGTGCTTTGTGCATTCGAAGGAAGGACGGATGATCGTGTTGTCTGGGAGTGATATATAAAATGTGTTGATGATTACTTCTCATGTGTAGGTTTTGAGTCGTAAATTGTATCTCCCGGCAATGCTGTCACCTGATTCCAGGTAACTCTTATCCTGTTAAACTGCCTTTCCTTGTTTATGGTATAATTTGTGTAATGCTCCATTCTAAACTTGGGGTGAATTTTTTGTTAATGGTATCTAAATGTTACAAAATGAATTTGGTTGAATGAATCCTACTTATGAAGTTCATTGAAATTAAATTTGGTTTTATGATCTAATGTGTCTTGGATTTCTTGCCCCATGGCTTGGTGGCAAATGGTCTAGGACTTAATGTCAGGTCCTGGATTCGAGTCCAGAGGTTCATTTTTTTTAAGAGTCTGGGAAAGTCGGGGGTTTTACCTGCTCCACTTAAGCCCGGGTCATGGTGGTTTGGTGGCGGGGTTTCCAACGTTTCCAAAAAAAAAAAACCTTGGATTTCTTATTTACTTTATTCTCTTATGTGTAGGGATGGTAATGGGGAGGGGAGGGGATCAATATCCTTGTACCCATTCCCGACCATTTCCCCTTATAATTATTTGAGGGGAGGGTATGGTAATCCTCGAGGGTACTCGAGCCCCAATAGCTGGCAAATTTATCCAAAAATAAACTAAAAGTGAATTGAAATATATACGTTAAACTAAGTTAATGTTATTGTCATTACAACATAGTCTATGAAATTATCCAAAAATAAAGCATCTAATTTGGATTATCCAAAAAAATGACAATAAATATTATATTTGTTCATTAAACAAATTATAATAAATAAATTTTCATATGATCTACAAATAAGTCGCCACTTGGAAATAAAATTAAATTTAGGTTAGGTATGTGAATTGTTAATTTGGGAATTTTTGCTTTTATAGTTAATGTCTGGTTCAGACTGATATTAGTGATAGGTTTGGTTTGTGAATTGTGAATTTTCGTTTCTGTAATTAATGACAAGTTTCATTTCATTTCTCATATAATTATCTATTATCTATATACTTTTAAATATTAGGATATTTTAAATTTATATTCATATTTATTGCAATTAAAACATTTTCACTAAAATAATAATAATAATAATAAAATTTTAAAATGGGGAATGGGAGGGGATGCCCCTCCATTCCTCTAAGAAGAAATGGGTATTAAAAGATCATTATACCCATCCACGATGATAAATTTTTGAATTTTTCATCTCCGGTCTCCGACCTCATCCCCTGGGGATATCTGACATCCCTACTCGTGTGTGTACTTATGTTTGTGACCCTTAAACTCCATGTATTTCAATAATGGTGGGTTATTATTCAATGTGGATGTAGTTAGTGTTTCCATATGCCCCTGAGAATTAGCAGTTCATGCCATCCAGAATTCAAATTTTGTGATACAATATCAATTAGAGGGGAATATAAATATTTCACATCTCCGATATGTAGTTTGTTATCGGTCCTATCCTTTGTGTCATTGTTCTAAAATGCACTCAGGCCACTGCGCCTAACCCCAGATCGGTAGGGTTAGGCGCTCGGTCGTCTAGCCGGTGCTTTTTGGTGCATTAAGTTGTTGCCGCGTGACCCGTCACACGCTGCTGCTTTAGCTGTCAATTTATTATTATTATTATTATTATTTATTTTTTTTCAAAATTAACCCCAAATTGGCATCGTATTTTGGCTTTTATTACCATTTTAATGCTTAATTTCTTTTTAATTTCACAAATTTTCGAGAACTCTAATTTCTTCAATTCCTTTTGTTTTTCGTCAAATTGAACATGTAGAAATCTTACCCATCACTTAAACTACAATTTTGTATAAATTCCACCAAACCTTAACCCTAATTTCGGAAATCCCCATGGAATTTCCTAAACGTTGCCGCTCGACTACCGCCTTGCGCGTTTTAGATCACAGAATTTGTGTTAGTAATCTGTTCTAATTTCTCGAGATAGGCCTTTTTAGTCACGTTCAATAGACTATACATTGAACATTTGTGTTCAACTTTTCCTTGTCTGAGAATTATCACTAATGGCAATATGCTCCACAGAAGCATTCCCCTATAAAATGCTGCATGAACATATGAGCTCATTGTGCATGTTCCTTTTAGTCATTTTCTTTTCTCCTATTCTTTCAGTTATTGATCACTTTACTTCAGTGGACAATTCCATGTATTCATGTTCTGATGAAAAATATCTCAACATTTGATATTTTTTGTACAATCTCATTAAGACCATAACATCATGCAGGGACGATGAGCTTCCGCTCATTGTGGCTATTGATTTGCAGCCCATGGCTCCAATTGAAGGTGTTATTCAAGTGCAGGGTGATATAACTAATGCACGAACAGCTGAAGTGGTAATTATTGCTATCATTCCTCAAATTCTTTGCTTATGAAAGCCTATCAGATGATGCTAGTTCAAAATTTCATCAACAATTTGGGTTTACTGTTGTTGCACTGCCACTTTACAGATTATAAGACATTTCGATGGCTGCAAGGCCGACTTGTTTGTGTGTGATGGTGCTCCTGATGGTAAACGATTTTCAGTTTTACTTTCTAGTCCACTCCATCTCTGCTTTTTAGTGATATTTGTTCTTAAGCTTGCTTGGTTGTATGGTGGTTTTCAGTAACTGGCCTTCATGACATGGATGAATTTGTTCAATCCCAACTTATACTTGCTGTAAGTATTCAGGTTTTTGCATATGAACTTGTGATTGGCTGAGTCAACTCATTACAGTAAGCTAGTTACCTTTTCCATAAGTGATATAAATTACACGGACATGGACGTAACTGCTGCTTATTATCCAATCTCTCTTGCCCATATCATCTTCACTTAGGTTGCAGGGTGAGGATTTAGCATTTCATGTTTTCACTTGCCTGTGTTACTATTTATGCGAAATTACAAACTCTTTATTAGATTCTCCAAGTTGTTGGTGTATTAGTGGTTTTATATATCCATCTAACATTCTTAGCAACATTCACAAGTTGGATCTAAATAAGAGTTGCTAGAGAGTATTTCTATATCTAGAAATTGGCGTTTATCACTGGGGGATGGCAATGTCACCAAATTCCTTTTAGAAGCTATTTAAATATCAAAACCTGTTATCTTTGGTTGCATATTTTTCACTGGGTACTGTTGTTTCTTAAGGGTAGGTTTGTTTTTGTTTTTACCTTGAAGTTCATTGTTTAGCGTTATCAGCTGGTTTACCTTTTGTTGCAGAGTTTAACTATTGTAACTCATGTACTTAAAGAAGGTGGGAAGTTTATTGCAAAGATATTCCGTGGAAAAGATACTTGTCTTCTGTACTGTCAGGTAAATAAGATGCTTGTAGAAACTCCCACTTTAGTTTTTTAGGATTTTTAGCTCATGGGATTTGTAAATTGTTGCAGTACTAGAGCAAAGTTTGTTGTAGAAGATATCTGTGCGCCAAGCCACCAACGTTCCCTTATTTTAGGTTGTCTATTTTTTATTCATATATCCAGGAATATTGATGTGTATCTCTTTTTGCCTACTTTTGGTTCTTTGTTGCAGCTGAAATTATTTTTCCCAATAGTGACTTTTGCAAAACCAAAAAGCAGCCGGAACTCAAGCATAGGTAAATCTTCCCCAGAATAGAGTCATATTCTTATCAGTTTTTGAATACTTTTTTGTTTTTCATGCAGAGGCATTCGCTGTTTGTGAGAATTATCCCCCTCCTAAAGAATTTAATCCGAAAGACTTGCACCGGCTTTTGGAAAAGGTGGGAATCCCCTGGGGAGGACATGATCTAGGCAAGTGTACATGCAACAGTCATTATATTATGTCTTTATGTCCTGCTGTAATTTTTATTGAAAGACTTGCTTTAGAATGCAATTTTAAAACATGAAATTTTGGACAAATTATTTGCTGATACATAATCACTCTTCCTGGTAAAAGGGTTTAGTGTCGAACATTTACAAGTCATATCAAATCTCAATCTGAAAAGAGAAATACCCTGGCTTTCATCATATACATACATTTATGTTTATGAAAGTATTAATATATTAGAAACTCTCAATCTCTAAAGGCCGCAGTTATAGTTGATAATATACGAGCATACGCCCTCCTTATCAAAGTACAAGTGATCTGGAAACTCATTGTTTTTAATACTCATTTACATTTCATTGATCATTGGGAATTAACTCAGGGCAAGAACAATTGAGGAATTTCTCATTCATTCCAAGGAAAGAAGAATATGAAAGTAGCTTGAGCTTCAGACTGAAATCTCAGTTGAAAATAAGGACCTCCATGAAGTCTTTTATGGAGCAGAGGAAGATATAACTAAAGAACTATAAATCATAAAAGAGACAATGTGGTGGATTTGTTATATATTGAAATGGTAGTATTAATATAATGATATGTAGTAAAGTTTGTTGGGAGTTTTAAGATTGGAGTCCTGGCATGTCCCCATATGCTCACGGGTTAGCTCAATTGTGCAATTTCTCTTATTGTAAATATTTATTTATCAGATAATTAAGTCAATTTAGAGAATTTGTACTTTTCTCAATATCAAGACTTGCTATGAATTATGAGTAAGACGGAGCACTCCACTGTTTTGATTAATGGGAATTATGGCTTAGTCCAAAGCCTGTTCTCTATTTTATAGTCTCAGTAACTTGCATTTTTTTTTTTTTTTTTTGGTTACCTGGCAGATAGCAGTAAGGTTTATATCCCATTTTTAGCATGCGGAGACCTCAACGGGTATGATTCTGACCGTTCATATCCCCTACCCAAAGTTGCTGACGGAATTTACCAGAGCTTTGATCCTGTACAACCCCCAATTGCCCCTCCTTACAAGACAGCTCTTGAAATGAAGAAAGCTTCCCTTCAAGGTACACGAGAGTCTGAGAAGCATTCCTTTGATTCTTAATTATTTCTTTCTTTTTCATATATGGGCCCATAAATGTTTAAATTCATGATATTCAAATTATAAGTGGATTCACCATAATTATTATGGTGCAACAACTTGAACATTTAATTTTGTCGAAAGAAATATATTCTTTATTGTAATTGTCTGTTTGTCCCCCAGACTGTCAGCAGCGCAAGACCTTTCTGTTCTCTTTCAATATATACATATAAGGTGATTAATTAGAGAGGATCTAACCTCCATTAAATGCTATGTTTCGAGTCCCAACCAATTATAAATTTAGCTAGAGAAGCATTTTGAGGTA
This sequence comes from Zanthoxylum bungeanum, assembly GCA_019454045.1. NCBI lineage: Eukaryota > Viridiplantae > Streptophyta > Magnoliopsida > Sapindales > Rutaceae > Zanthoxylum > Zanthoxylum bungeanum. The sequence goes on from SKCR01040385.1 coordinate 39,600, forward strand.
ATACCAGGAGAGTCCAAAGATTGAAATAAAGACGATATCAAGTGGGATATTGGCTATGTCTTCATTTATGGTCATGGTGGTGACATTTCCATTTAGTATATGATAGGACACAGGCTCGACAATTTTCTGCCCCACCTTTAAAAAATGTCTGTGTTTGAGTTGTATGGTAGTGACTTGTGAGATATCTCATTCAAAGTTTTAATCTCATCAGCAGCACACCGTAGAATAATTCCTGACCATGAATAGATTGCACAACATTTTTACCAGAAAATGCACAGTTCTATGGATGCATCATCACACAATTTTGTTACTGCCAGTTGTCCTACGTCTAACAGACAGATGATACTAATCAATGAGGACTTGGATTCGGTATTGAGTTTACTTTTATGCTGAGCTTTTTATAAATTGTGATTGACAATTATTATATAAAAATTTATAAGCAATTGAATGTTAACCGTCTATTACTACATGATAAAAGATTATAAAAAGTCAAGCACAAAAAATCCGCACTAGATGCAAATTCTGAACCATTTAGCTCCGTGGTTTTCATTTTTCAAAATAGTGCTAAAGTTTAGAGGAGAATTTGGAGAAAGTGAATTGAGCTCTACAGAGAGGAGTAAGAACTTAAGAACTACTCTAATGAAAATCCTTCAGCTGCAGCTTCATTCCGGCAAGGTTCCTTTACAACTAGCAAGAACCTGCAGAAACAGAGTTTGATCTTGACATTGAGGAAGAAGAATTCAAGAACTCGATGCAATCTTCGATAGCTTCAGCTCGATGAGAGTCGATTGACTCTGCTAACGACCGTGACCTAGCCAAAGTTGATGAAGAAACCTTCCCAGAATACCTCTGTCTTGTTGATACAAAACGCAGAGCTCTTGTAACTTTATCACCAATATCCCTCAGCAATCTTGCCGGCGAAAAGCCAGAATTCTCCAGTATCCGAAAGCTGAAAATTCCAATACTGACCCCCTTCCGATTCCCGGCTGCTCTTACACCGGCTGTTGGCTTGTCATTAAGATCAGGACTGAAACTCACTCGTTTGCTTAACATTTTAGACTTGCAAGAGAGCTAAAAGGGAAATGGATCTTCAAGTGTGAACAAAGGCAATAGATAAGGTGGCGAGGAGTATTTATTGATGAAGTAATATGTGGGGTAAAGAGAAAAGGTGAAAACAGAGCAATGAAGAAAGAGATAAAAAGAAGAGAGAGGATTGGGTCTGTCATTGAAATGAGGAATCGACAGGCAGTGTTTTGAGGGAACAAAACATTTATATTGATGCTTTTATTCAAAGAAGTTTACTGTGGACCAATTAAATCAATGTTTCTGAGCATGATTCATAATTCATATACGTGCATGAGCCATGCACATGGCCCTTTTGTAAGCCTGTACATTATTATTACATTCTACTTTACGCAACGCAACCATTAATAAAAGTGGAATGCCCATCATAACTTCCTGAGTATCTCGAACAATGCTCCCTATATGATTCCCTATATTTATCAAAAATGATATCATTTTTAATTTAGGAGTTATGTGAGAAGATTTGCTCCAACAACCTTCATACATACCTCATACAATACTTTATTATATATAATGTATTGTCAATTGATTAGTCTTCTGTAACATTGGCTTATATGTAGGACCATTTTTTCCTCCTAAATCTAAAGAGTGTGATCATGAGAAAATTAAAATTAGAATAAGGAGTGTTGTTATAGACTAAAATTCTTTTTCACTCTTTCTATCTAAGATTTCTCCAACCCCTTGAAGAAGCTCTAATCATTGTGACAAAAAAATAAGAATCAATTGCCGATTTAGCTCAAAATGAATTAAAACTTTCAAACAATATAAAAGGTTATACCAATGTATGTCATATAAATGATAAGATATGACCTTTAACGGCTTATTTTCACTTAAAGGGATATTGTTTCATTTGAAAATACATAGTTCAAATGAAAGAACACAAATTTTGCATCAAATGGTGCAAATTCAAATGAAAAAGTACAATCATTGTCAGTTGGTGTGTCTCTAAATAGAATCCCCCCATATCTATAATTAAGTACTTAATATGTTGGGATTATTCACTCATCCGTTTTTTACATTCTTTATTCTCTCTTCTTCTATAGAGAAGAGTCAATATAAGAAGCCATTTGAGATCATAATGTAAAGAGAGTTTCAACCAATAAAATTCATTGTTCTTGTTGATTTGAAGTGCATCTATCAACAAGAAGTGATCGTTATAACATGGGAGACAACAACTGAAACTGAAGTGTACCAATACAGTGTTGCTTTTGTCTTAAGATCGAGAAATCAAAATCATACCTCAATCAAGTTAGTTCATTCAAGTATAATACTCAAGTTTCTGGTTCTATGTTATTTCTTTATTGCATATTTCAATTTTTAGTTTATGTTTTTTCATGTAACTTTGTGAGTTTGAACATCAATGCAATAAAATTACTCAATTTACCAACAATTTTAAGATAAAAATTCAAGATCTTACTGCATTGATCATAAACGAAAGTTACCAAGTTATTTTTATAAAACAAAAATACTAAAATTTGTGAATTGTTCATTTCTTTATAACAAAAGCTAGAGTAAAGGTGAAATTAATACAAAGGTTTGTTGAGTTTCAGATTCAACAAATGAAATGGCAAGTGATAATACACATACACCGATGGCTCATGGAGAGACGCTTGAAAAATTCAATGGAATCTACTTCAAGTGTTGGCAATACAAGATGTTATTCTATCTCATCACTTTGAACTTGGCAAAGTTCCTAAGTGAAAAAACTCCAACCCGAGGACAGTCAAAATGATACCACTATGATAGTAATGGTAGAAGCATGGAAACATGGAGATTTTCTATGCAAGAGCTATATACTCATTGGACTGAAAAATGTTGTGGCATGATTATTGCCAATGAGTTATTGGAATCATTGGATAAGAAGTATAAGACGAAAGATGTTGGACTCAAGAAGTTTGTTGTGGACAGATTTTTAGACTATAAAATGGTAGATTCAAAGACCGTCATGACCTAAGTTCAAGAATTTCGGTTGATTCTACTATTCCTAAATATGCATAGTAAGCTTGTAAAGCACTATTCAAACCTTCTAATTTAAATTTATGATAAAAAACAGCAGCAATAAGATAAAGTAAAGGAATGTCTCTAAAATAATGCAATCATTTTCGTTTCATAACATTAATAGCTTCAAACAAAACAATATCATTAGGATCATGACTTTCAACATGCTCATCGAGAGTACCAACAATATTCAAACTTTCAAGAATAAATAAATGTGTTGTATGATAATAAACTTCGCTAAAAATATTTGTAGCATCATTAAAAACTTTAAAATTTCTAAAATTTTATCACAAATTTCCCATTGACTAGGAAAAAGTGTGATATGTTAAACATGTTGAGAAAAAAACTACATAATGCATCTTTGTATTGCAAAGCTTGACATAAAAGAAAATAAGTTGAATTCTAACGTGTTGGAACATCTCGTGAAAATTTTATCGGTTTAATACCATTTAATTTACAAAACTTGGCCCATTCTCTCCTAACTTGAGAATATGACCAAATACAATTAAGTGTTTTCTTAATAGGATCAATGAAAGTTGATAATTTTTCCAAACTATCTTGAACACATAAATTAAGGACATGACATGTGCAACGAATATGAAAAATCGACCCTCTAAATTTGGTTCGGATATTTCTATTAAATCAGTGATTGATGCAGTATTTGCAGATGCATTATCAATCCAATTGTTAAAATTTTACCTAATAAACCATATTCATCAAAAATTACTTTCATCATTCTATAAATATTTTGGGCAGTATGTTGTTCATCAAAAACTCTAAATGCAATAAGTCATTTTTGCATGTTCCATGATGCATCAATCCAATGACAAGTCACACCCATGTATGAGTGTGTTCGCCAATGGTCACTCAAAATATCATAACAAATAGAAAGTCGACCTTTAATATCTCTAAATGTTTCATTTAAAATAATTTTACAATCTTTGTATAATTTAAAATTTTGGTGTTTTGTTGTATTTCGAGTCATTCTACAAGTAGCAAGATTTAAAGCATTTTGAACGTAATTAGTAAAAGTAATTTTTTCACCAAAACTTAAAGAAAGATGTGCCATACAAGTTAATTTAGAAATTTCTTCTCTATTTTTAGCATCATAATATTTAAATAAATCTAAAGAACTTGTACTCTACTAGATGATGCGTATCTGGCCATTTGAGTTTGCGTAGTATCAAGTCCAAGCTCAATGGCATGATGTCTTTCCAAGTGTTTGATCATATTGTCGTATCCACTAGTAAATTTGTAAGAAACCCCACAATGGTTGCATATTGCTCTTGAACCTTCATCGATATCGATTAAGTGAAAATGAATTTTAAAAACATCCGAGGAACGAGACTTAACTTCTCTTCTCCGTGATCGATACTAGGGCCGCTCTCTTGGGTTGTCACATTTGACATTGTGTTCTCAGATAAGCTTGTCATTTGTTGTTTAAGAAATTTTAAAGAATTAGAGAATTGAGAATGAGAGAATTGTAGGAATTGAGAGAATTGAGAAATTGAGAAATTGGTGTGTTGAAATAATGAAAAATGACCCATATTTATACATTTTTAGAATATTTGTGTGATACCTAAAATTAGCCGTTTTATTAATGTTATTATGGGTAATTTGGGAAATTCCTAAATTATTATTTCTTATTTTTTTTCTGTTGGGCAGGGAGCCGTTGGGGTCCCTACCCCAGCCCAACGGCTACTAGCCGTTGGGGGTTGGAACCCTAGCGACTCCAACCGGAACCTTACGGCTCCAAGAGGAGACAAAAAGTATTTTATCACTTTTATAGGTGATAGTATGAGATTTTGCTATGTGTATTTACTTAAGAGTAAAGATGAAGCTATTGAGAGTTTAATACATTACAACAATAAGGTTGAGAATCAACTTGAAAAAAGATCAAGATAATAAGAAGTGACATAGATGGTGAGTACGAATCACCATTTGATGAATATTATTCCCAATATGAAATTACTCATCAAACTACCACTCTTTATTTTTCTCAATAAAATGTCATTATAAAATGTAAGAACCATATGTTGAAGGAAAAGATGAATGATATGTTAATAATTTTTGGGCTAAACAATGATTTGTAGGGGAAGTTTTGTCATCCATTAATTATATTCTCAATAAACTACCACATAAGAAATTGGATAATACACCATATGAGTTATTCATGTAGCTTCCTATAGATATCTAAAAGTGTGGGGGTGTCTAGCTAAGGTAATGGTACATACACCTAAGAATGTAAGATATGCCTTTAGATCATAGATTGTATATTAATTGGCTGTGTACACAAAAGCAGTACATATCGATACCTCGTCTGTAAATCAGACATTTCTGATGTGAATTCAAATACGATAATTGAATCAATGAATGCATCTTTCTTCAAATAGATAATTCTATATAGAAATGGACAATAAGTAAATCCTCTCAAAAGAATAAATAATACTACTTTAAGTAGTAATCATGATCTTAGAGATAAAAAGGCAACGAACTTGGATGTAGCAAGAGAGCTAAAATGTCAATGTCATTTGGACATGATTTTATAACTTATTTGCTAGAAAATGATCCTCAAAGCTATATAGAAACCATAACTTCTCATAACTTCTCTGGAAGCTCCATTATAGAAAAATACCATAACAAGCGAGATTAAATCTATCTTGCAAAACCACGCTTATAAGCCAATGAATCTTCCTCTTGATGTAAACCATTAGGCTAAAAATGGATATTCAAAAGGAAGATGAAATCAGATGGATCAATAAATAAGTGCAAAGCAAGACTTGTCATCAAATAATATAGATAAAATACAGACTTTGATTATTTTCATACATATTCATCTGTGACTAGGATTACATTCATAATAAAGATAATAGCCATCATATGAGCTTGAAATACATCAATGGATGTGAAGACAACATTCTCAAATGGTGAACTAGAAGAAGAGATTTACATGGAACATCCCGAAGGGTTTAATGTTCCTAGAGAAGAAAAAAAAATATACAAGCATGTAATATCTCTATATGGGCTAAAACAAGCACCAAAGTAATGACACGAGAAATTTGACAAAGAAATATTATCAAGAGGATTCAAGATAAATAAGTGTGACAAATGTGTCTATTACAAGAATACTAAAAAAGAATATGTTATTATATGTCTCTATGTCTGTGATATGCTAATAATAGGTAACAATCATAAAATGATTATATCTACTAAAAAGATGTTGTTTTGTAAATTTGACATGAAAAATTTAGGAGTTGTTGATGTCATATTAGGGATTAAGATTTCTAGGTTATCATTTTTTTTTTTTTTTGTGGAAAATTTAAAGTATATTCCATAAAACAAAAATGTACAGAGTAATGGGGTATTCTATAATAATTACAAAAATCTAGAGGCCTTATGTCTAGAAAGATTTCAAGCAATTACAAGATAAAGCCCAAAACCCAAACGGAGAAAAATAAAAAACCAAGAGAGAGGCCAGATAAATGATAAAGTATGCAATGGACTAAGGCCTAAAGTGAACAAAAGAAAAGCCGAAGTGGACCCACAACGTCCGAAATAAGAAAACAAATTTGAAAGGAGGCCGAAAATGAGGAGGCCCACGACCATAAGCATCTTGAAACTTAGGGCCATACCGAGCCATGCACGCCTTGCAAAACTTAAAAAAGAGGAGAGCCATTCTAAGCCAACTACAGAAGGATAAATTGGTTCCAGGTTCCATGCACTTTGAATATGAGCAAGCAAGTTCCATTTCTCGCAGGTGTTAATGAAGAACATGCGTTCTCTGATCAGATTCGGAGCCTCCTTAGTAATCTTGTGCTCCAGCCTTATTTTATCCTGGAAAATATGATTGTTCCTTTCATACCAGATTTCATAAACCGTTGCAGAGATAGCCAGCCTTCCGATCAGGTGATCAATGTTATCTTTGTTGTTTAAATGGTTGGCAGCCCAGCTGGTAAGTCACGGAGAGATTGTGCAGGCTAGTTCACAAAATTTTTCATGGCTATTGTTCCCCAAATTTGAGCAGCTAAGGAGCAGTTGAGAAACAAATGATTATACGTTTCAAAGGCAGTGTTGCATAGCACATAGACCCTAGAGGCAATGATCCCTCTGTTAGTGATCCTGCCAGCTGTTCCCAACCTGTTTTTCCACGTTAGCCAGTGAATGAAGCCATGCCGCGGAATATGCCCACTAAACCATATCTCAATCTCACTACGTTAAGAAAATACTTGAGAAATACATTATAGAGTGACTTATTATTATTAAAACTCATGTGAACCTAACTCTTCATTTATAAAAAAATACTTGACATAACATATCACACTTGGAGTAATAATGGGTAATTAGGACTCTGATGTACCTCACCAATGTACATGACCTAATTTAGCTAGTATGTAAACAAACTGAATAGATATAAAAAAAATTCATGACATAACCACTGTAAAGTCAATGTAAGAGTTATAAGATATTTTAGAAATAATATGAACTATGGACTACACTATACAAAATATCCAATTGTATTAGAAGAATACAGTGATACAAATTGGATATAAGATATTAATGATTCAAGATCTACGAGTGGATTTGTGTTTACATTACGTAGTGCAACAATGTCATTGAAATCCTTAAGGCAAACATGCATCGCAATGTATATAATTCATTATGGAATATGAATTCATAGTGTTAGATAAAGCATGAGTGGAAGCAAAATGACTTCGAAATTTCTTAGAGGATTTTCTAAACTGGCCAAAACTCATGCCATCAATTATTATACTTCGTGATAGTCAATCAGTTATTAAGAGAGCACATAATACAATAAATAATGATAAGTCACGATACACATATTAAAGATACAATACTATAAGTCTCAAATGGAATAATCTCAATAGATTATGTTAAATTAAAGGAAAATCTCACAAAAGTTTTTTTCCAAATGTTTACCTAGAAAGCAAGCATGTAAGTCATCAAGAAGAATGTATTTATAGCATATATCTAACAGACTACATTAATGAAACCAACCTAACTAACTTGGAGAACTCAAGATCTACGTTCAAAAAAGACAGTTGAAATTTTGTGTAGTTCAAAAATAGCAATGTGAAGTTAATTATCCTACCCATTTCTATGATGACGTGAGTGTTGTTTGCTATGGTAAAGTATAAATTAAGCTTTTAATGATTATTATATCTTGGGAATGGTCCAATTGGGGTATAGCTATGACACTCTTGATAGAAAATCACTTATTTAAGTGTGAAGTTTGGTGAAGCCAATGAATTTTCCACTTTGATGTAAGCCATTAGGCTAAAAATGGATATTCAAAAGAAATATGAAATCAGATGGATCAATAAATAAGTACAAAGCAAGACTTGTCATCAAATGATATAGATAAAATAAAGACTTTGATTAATTTGATACCTATTCATCTGTGACTAGGATTGCATTCATAATAATGATAATAGCCATTATATATATATATATATATATATGAGTTTGAAATACATCAATGGATGTGAAGACAACATTCTCAAATGGGCAACTATAAGAAGATATTTACATGTAACATCCTAAAGGGTTTAATGTTCCTAAACAAGAGAAAAAAATACAAGCATGTAATATCTCTATATGGGCTAAAACAAACACCAAAGCAATGACACGAGAAATTTGATAAAGAAATATTATCAAATGGATTCAAGATAAATAAGTGTGTCAAATGTGTCTATTACAAGAATACTAAAAAAGAATATGTTATTATATGTCTCTATGTATATGATATGCTAATAATCGGTAACAATCATAAAATGATTATATCTACTAAGAATATGTTGTTTTGTAAATTTGACGTGAAAAATTTAGGAGTTGTTGATGTCATATTAGGGATTAAGATTTCTAGGTTATCATTTTTTTGTGGAAAATTTAAAGTATATTCCATAAAACAAAAATGTACATAGTAATGGGATATTCTCTAATAATTACAAAAAACTAGAGGCCTTATGCCTAGAAAGATTTCAAACAATTACAAGATAAAACCCAAAACCCAAACGGAGAAAAATGAAAAACCAAGAGAGAGGCCAGATAAATGATAAAGTATACAATGGACTAAAGCTAAAAGAGAAAAAAAGAAAATGCGAAGAGGACCCACAACATTCGAAACAAGAAAACAAATTTGAAATGAGGCCGAAAAGGAGGGGGCTCACGATTATAAACATCTTGAAACCTAGGCCCATACCGAACCATGCACGCCTTGCAAAACTTGAAAAAGATGAGAGTCATTCCAAGCCAACTACAGAAGGCTAAATTGGGTAAAGGTTCCATGCACTTTGAATATGAGCAAGCAGGTTCCATTTCTCATAGGTGTTGATGAAAAGCAGGTGTTGTGATATTTTATATCGTACCGTAAGTGTACGGTGTCAAGTTTTAGTATAAATGAGTTTAGAGTGTCGAACCCACAAGGATTGCGTTAACTCGCACTAAGTACTACAATTGATAATCCTAACTTTATTTAGAAAATAAATAATAAAGATTTTAATAATTAAATAAAATATACAAATATTTAGATAGGAGGAACTAATACGATAGAGATTCTGGATCCTGATCTCACCTAGATGTCGCCTATGTATTTGTCATGCCAATTAATCCTTGTTCAGTTATATTATTTATAAGTCAAGACTCCGAAAATATCTACTCCCTCTCTCGAGTGCCGAGTGAAAATATCATCAACTATAGACTTCGATATCTCTATAAAAATCCAATAGTCAACAATTCTTTACGCTTTGTGATTCTATGTTAACGACTTCAAAGGATTACAGATTCTCTCAAACTCTATAAAATCCTATGCTATATTCTCTAGATCTATTCAAAATCCTCTCTCTCGAGTGATAGATTCTAAACATATATCATCTTCAATTGTGGCCAACAATCAAGAAGCATTAAACTCAAAAGAATATAAATAAATTCAATAAAACTTCATAATAAAATTGATAAACAAAATACAAGGTTCAAATATAGATTACATCATTCTCCAGAATTAAGGTGTTAATTCATGACAAAAGATAAATACATTGATAAACAAGTCATGAATCTAATGGAAATCATTAGGGTTCTAAGAAAGAAACAATAAGATAAAACCCGAATTGAATCTCTTCCTCTCCGGACGTCACCGCCTTAATCTCCTCTTTTCGCTCTTCAATCCTCTCATTGGATCTCTAAAAATATTTATTTATGTGTTTTGTGCAGTGTATTAGCCTCCCCTTTTAATTCTGGACGAACTGTTATATTTATAGTGGAGGCTGGGAGTCATTGGGTATCATTAGGGATCATAAAAACCCTAAAAAGTAAATCCTGGAATATGTCTCGCGGCGTGTCAGATATCCCATTGCGTTGGCGCCATGGCGCTAAATTCCCGGTAAATTGTATGGAAATTGAACCCCTGAGGAGCCAAGGCGCCAATGCTATGAATTTGTGGCGCATTTCTCTCGGGATTTTGGCTGGGTTTAATATTCTTGAAGGCGCCACAGCGCCAATTACTCCAATGTTCGTCATGTGTTCCCGAAAGTTCCCAAAACACGTGCAATTGTTCCCAGATCCGTGTATTAATGCTCCTACAAATAAAACACAAAATAAACTATAAATGACATTTAAATATCTCGAAATATAACAAAACAGTAAGCTAAAAATGCTGTAATAAGTGGGCATAAATCACACTTATCAAACACCCCCAAACTTAAGGTTTTGCTAGTCCCGAGCAAAAGATAAAAATAAAAACTAAATTCATATTAACAAATAAAAATTATTAAATTAACTAAGTCACTTTCGTAGGGATCACGATTGCATTTAGCATATGCAACAAGCCTTTAAACCTCTAGGCGGCCCTAGTGGACGAGTTATAGTCTCGTGAGGGCTTACAGCGACGACACCCACAAACGTCATTAACACACAATCATGCAAAAAATAAAAAAAATAACAAAAGATAGTCCCGATAGTTGCACATAAATATATCCTTAAAGAAAGCTTATAAATGAAATTAAAGAACCTTCAAAGTACGCAATTACAACTCGAATCCAAATTCTTGAATAAATTATCCAAGCTAGACTCATGGTGTGTGTGTGTGTAAAGGTTCGGTTACAGCTTGATTCCTAAGTAAGTCAACTCAATGATTTCGCTTACAAATTAGAATCGATGGGTCAAACCAACCTAGATATCTCAATTATGCTCTGTAATTGCTTTATTTTGTGCTCAGTATGGTATGATTTTCTCTTATTTTCTTGTCTCTTTTTGTTTTTCTTTTTTTGCACTTTTTTTTTTCTTTCAACTCACCTACCCTTTAAGGTAGCATTCTCCTCATGGTGGTCCTAAAACTCGCCATGGGTAGCTTCACGCTTATCGGTTATAAGTGGTTTATTTTCTTTCTTTAGAGACATTTTTCTTTTTAGCTATACCACACTTCATAACACTAGCAAATCAAGATAGATATCTAAGCAAATGGTCATTCATCGACATGCAATTTCTTCAACTAGTCACCTTGTCAACTACTTAAGTTTTCACTGCTAAAAACCTATTTTTGAGTGCTTACCAGTCTAACATAGATCAATTATTCAAGCAGCATCTAAAAGTAAATTGGGCACTTATCGTTTCTAAAATTTCACTCATAAACAAACAATATCATCACAGGATTATGCTTTACTATCTAGGACATAAACAATTTTTTTTCTTTTCAAACAACTAAATAGTAAGTAAACAACATGCACACACCCCCAAACTTAAAACTTGCATTGTCCTCAATGTAAGATAAAAATTAAAGAACAATAGTGAGGAACTACACTACCATGCATGAAGTTGATCAGGCTCTTGCTGGTTAGAATTTGGTTTCGCGGGTGGTTTTGTTGTCTCGTGCTACCTGCGTAAATAACATTCAAATTAATAAATAGCACACAATAAAATAAAAATTAAAAATAAGGAAAATAAATAAATGTAATTAAATGAAGGGTTGCCTCCCCGCTAGCGCTAAGTTTAACGTCTTCAGCCAGACGCAACCACCCAAATGGTTATGGTGGCTTAAACGTAGTGAACCGGGTAATTTCATATTATGCTCATAGGTCGTTGAAATGATTCACCCTGCGCGTTTACAACTCCCTTTTCTACTGTATTTACCATGCATGAAGTGATCAGGCTCTTGCTGGTTAGAATTTGGTTGCGCGGGGTGTTGTTGTTGGGTGTCTGTCGCACTGCGTAAATAACATTCAAATTAATAAATAGCACACAATAAAATAAAAATTAAAAATAAGGAAAATAAACAAATGTAATTAAATGAAAGGGTTGCCTCCCCGCTAGCGCTAAGTTTAACGTCTTCAGCAGACGCAACCACCCAAATGGTTATGGTGGCTTAAACGTAGTGAACCGGGTAATTTCATCTGGTTTCTTCTTTGGTATCCACCGGTTCTTATGACATGAAAAAGATAGCTTGGCAGACTGTGGTGATTTATCCATAGATGGTCCTCCAGAATATGTAGATTGTCCCCCAGTTGGAAATTCTGGACTGCACATTCGGCAAAATTGGCTCGGCTTCCTTTTTAACCTTCCAGGGATCATCTCCAAGTGAGAACTGACCTTTCTTTTCCTCTTTTTACGGTGCTTTGGGAGTGGTTTCGGGTTTAGCTGTAGAGAATCTTCCTTTATGGATGGCTGTATTATGCTCATAGGTCGTTGAAATGATTCACCCTGCGTGTTTACAACTCCTTTTTTCTACTGTATTTATCCTGTGACATTCTACATCACCTTGAGGGCTCGGCATGGCTCTGAAAACACTGAAGGTGACTTCTTCATTTTGACCTCTCATTATCATTCACCTTTGTTTTCTTCTTCTGTTACTGTTTCCTCCTGAAATACCATTTCATCTTCTTTACAGCCTAAGTCCTGAGAGGTGTCTTTAAACTTTTCCGCTCCTACAGGTTATAATTTGACATTGCTCATTGGGGTTGACTTCAATATCACTCGGAAACACCCATGTCTGTTGATTGGCCATTGAAGAAACAAGCAACCCAATTTGCGCTTCTACAGATTTCATATTTGCCTCTATATTGCCCATTCGTGTGTTCGATGTTATCCAGCCTTGACTCATTCTTCTCAAACCTCTCTGAAGCTGTAGCTACAAACGTGCTCATGAGGTATTCTAAGGAAGGTTTCTGCTCAGCTCTTGGATAATTGAAGCCATGAGGAGGTTGCAAAATGTTTTTCATATCAGCATATGAAAAATTCTGATGATAATAGTTAGGCATAAGACTGCCTCTATAGTTGTTGAAGTTCCAATTGTTCACATACTGTACTTGTTCAAATCCTGCTCCTCTGTTCGATAAAAGAATTCCATTAGCAGAAGCAGCTTCAATAGACGGTTGGCCCATTTGATTTGTCAATACTACTATATGAGTCGTGAGGGACGATACTTGAGCTATCAGTGCACTAACAGGATCTGCCATTGCTTCTTTTCAAACTCACCTCGTAAGAAAAAAATAAATAAAATAAAAATAAAAATAAAAATAAAAAATAAGAAATAAAAACAAAAATAAAACTTAAGACAAAAATAAAGGAAATAAAAATAATAAAATAAAAATAAAAATAAAAATAAAATTCTAAATTAAAGCTAAAATTACTTGGTAGTAGTATTAATGTGAATTAAACAAACAAACCCCGAAAACTGCGCCAAAAACTTATTGTGATATTTTATATCGTACCGCAAGTGTACGGTATCAAGTTTTAGTATAAATGAGTTTAGAGTGTCGAATCCACAGGGATTGCGTTAACTCGCACTAAGTACTACAATTGATAATCCTAACTTTATTTAGAAAATAAATAATAAAGATTTTAATAATTAAATAAAATATACAAATATTTAGATAGGAGGAACTAATACGATAGAGATTCTGGATCCTGATCTCACCTAGCTGTTGCCTATGTATTTGTCATGCCAATTAATCATTGTTCAGTTATATTATTTATAAGTCAAGACTCCGAAAATATCTACTTCCTCTCTCGAGTGCCGAGTGAAAATATCATCAACTAGAGACTTCGATATCTCTATAAAAATCCAATAGTCAATAATTCTTTACGCTTTGTGATTCTATGTTAACGACTTCAAAGGATTACAGATTCTCTCGAACTCTATAAAATCCTAGGCTATATTCTCTAGATCTATTCAAAATCCCCTCTCTCGAGTGATAGATTCTAAACATATATCATCTTCAATTGTGGCCAACAATCAAGAAGCATTAAACTCAAAAGAATATAAATAAATTCAATAAATCTTCATAACAAAATTGATAAACAAAATACAAGGTTCAAGCATAGATTACACCATTCTCCAGAATTAAGGAGTTAATTCATGACAAAAGATAAATACATTGATAAACAAGTCATGAATCTAATGGAAATCATTAGAGTTCTAAGAAAGAAACAAGAAGATAAAACCCGAATTGAATCTCTTCCTCTCCGGACGTCACCGTCTTAATCTCCTCTTTTCGCTCTTCAATCATCTCCTTGGATCTCTAAAAATATTTATTTCTGTGTTTGTGCAGTGTATTAGCCTCCCTTTTTAATTCTGAAAGAACTGTTATATTTATAGTAGAGGTTGTGAGTCATTGGGTATCATTAGGGATCATAAAAACCCTAAAAAGTAAATCCTGGAATATGTCCTGCGACGCGTCAGATATCCCATTGCGTTGGCGCCATGACGCTAAATTCCCTGTAAATTATATGGAAATTGAACCCGTGAGGTGCGCCATGGCGCCTTTGCTTTATTTAGCAAATGGCGCCATGGTGCCATTGCTTTATTTAGCAAATGGCGTCATGGCGCTCTTTGCATGCAAAAGGCGCCTTGGTGCCTGTTGCTTCTAACATTGTGACGCCAAGGCGCCAATGTTGTGAATTTGTGGCGCCTTGGCGCCCTTCTCTCGGGATTTTGGCTGGGTTTAATATTCTTGAAGGCGCCACAGCGCCAATTACTCCAATGTTCATCACGTGTTCCCGAAATAAACTATAAATGATATTTAAATATCTCGAAACATAACAAAACAGTAAGCTAAAAATACCGTAATAAGTGGGTATAAATCACACTTATCAGCAAGCGTTCTCTGATCAGATTCAAAGCCTTCTTAGTAATCTTGTGCTCCGACCTTATTTTATCCTGGAAAATATGATTGTCCATTTCATACCAGATTTCATAAACTATTGCAGAGATAGCCAGCCTTCCCATAAGGTGATCAATGTTATCTTTGTTGCTAAAAATGGTTGGCAGCCCAGCTAGTAAGTCGCTGGAGAGATTGTGCAGGCTAGTTCAAAAAATGTTTCATGGCTATTGTTCCCCAAATTTGAGCAGCTAAGGAGCAGTTGAGAAACAAATGATTATACGTTTCAAAGGCAGTGTTGCATATCACACAAACCCTAGAGGCAATGATCCATCTGTTAGTGATCCTGCCAGCTGTTCCCAACTTGTTTTTCCATGCTAGCCAGTGAATGAAGCCATGCCACGAAATATGCCCACTGAACCATATCTCAATCTCACTACGTTAAGAAAATACTTGAGAAATACATTATAGAGTGACTTAGCATTATTAAAACTCATGTGAACCTAACTCTTCATTTATAAAAAATACTTGACATAACATATCACACTTAGAGTAATCATGGGTAATTGTGAGTCTGATGTACCTCACCAATTGTACATAACCTAATTTAGCTAGTCTATAAACAAACTGAATAGATATAAAAAAAATTCATGACATAACCACTGGAAAGTCAAAGTAAAAGTTATAAGATATTTAAGAAATAATATGGACTATGGACTACACTATACAAAATATCCAACTGTATTAGAAGAATTCAGTGATACAAATTGGATATAAGATATTAATGATTCAAGATCTACATGGTGATTTGTGTTTATATTACGTAGTACAGCAGTGTCATTGAAATCCTTAAGGCAAACATTCATCGCAAGGTATATTATGGAATATGAATTCATAGTTTTAGATAAAGCATGAGAGGAACTAAAGTGACTTCGAAATTTCTTGGAGGATTTTCTAAATTGGCCAAAACTCATGCCATCAATTATTATACTTCGTGATAGTCAATCAGTTATTAAGAGAGCATATAATACAATAAATAATGATAAGTCATAATACATATATTAAAGATACAATATTATAAGTCTCAAATGGAATAATCTCAATATATTATGTTAAATTAGAGAAAAATCTAACAAATTTATTTACTAAATATTTACCTAGAAAGCAAACATGTAAGTCATGAAGGAGAATGTGCTTACAGCCTATATCTAACGGACTACCTTAATGAAACCCAACCTAGCTAACTTGGAGAACTCAAGATCTAGGTTCAAAAAAGACAGTTGAAATTTTTTGTAGTTCAAAAATAGCAATGCGAAGTTAATTATCCTACCCATTTATATGATGACGTGAGTGTTGTTTGCTATGGTAAAGTATAAATTAAGTTTTTAATGATATTATATCTTGGGAATGATCCAATTGGGGTATGGCTATGATACTCTTGATAGAAAATCACATATTTAAGTGTGAAGTGTGGCGACTTCCATGAAAACTATAAAGGTTAAACTCTCTAAAAGTACTTAACAAACCTTGTATTATTTAGAGCCAAAATGAACACAACCATAAGAACCAAAATTAGTCGAGAAGAAGCTATGTGACAACTATATATTGTCTTGGTTTATACCAATAGCGAAACAATTCAAGACTATTGACCGGTGTAATCACACGCGTATAACGCAAGCGCACGTATCGTTCAAGTAGTATAAAAATATCAATCCCATAAGGACTTAATTTCTATTGTTGTTATTAATTATTGATACTATTTATTTACAGGTATCTAATTAAAAAGAGAAGAGAATGATTTATTTTGGGTGGTTGAATGTGGATTTGTTGAATAAAAAAATAAATAAAAAAATACACAAAAGAAAATACTAAGGAAAATAAACAAAAGAGTCAAATATCTAGGGTTGTGATTCCACACAATATTATTATAAAGAAGAATTGATTCTCTTATATTTGTGTAATAAATCAGTTTGCTAACCTGGAACACGAAATTATGCAAAAGCCTTTGTCGATGGTCAGATGCAAACACCCAAATAACCTAATTAATCATATGTCTATGTTAACCTAGTTACCTGAATTCATTAAGTTCAAGTTCCAATTATGGCTACCCACGCCCGACAGGTATATTCCTATCTTGTAAGGAAATCTATTAAAGGGTTATTTATCCTCAAGGAAGAACGTGAGCTATTGAATCTAAGGCTGAAACCTAAAATCCCTTTTCCAAGTTTATTTTAAGTTTACCACATCAATCTTATTGGTGATCAGACAACAAGAAGCATTAAGCATAAGATTCAATAAACAAATTAGAGAATTACCCATAATATAATTAAATCAATTATTAAGCTTGTTAATATTGTGTTTCATCAATTCCTTAGAATAAAAATAAAATATCGAGGTTAGGGGATCCACTTTTATAAATCTCACTTTATTATAATATGAAAATTGTCAGTGTTACCCAATTAAGTTGAATCAGCCATAAAGGTGGCGTTATTGTTTATCCATAAACCAGCCATATAGGCGGTAATCATCTGTCACCTAAAGATCGACCTATAAACGGTGTCACATTATGTTACATAATTAAAACCAGCCATTAAGGCGGTATCAACTTTTAATCCATATTATTAAATTACAATTTTCATATTATAAATTAAGTAAGATTAATCTAACTTTACTATTTCTAATTTAGAAATCTCCCTTATTATAATATATAAATTTACGTGATAATTACCAACCGACCATATAGGCGGTATCCTGATTAAGTCAGATTTAATTAATTCCTACCGACCATATAGGCGGTATCCCATTAAGTCAGGTTAAAATCAATCTAATTCAGTCCAACCGACCATATAGGCGGTATCCAATTAAGTCAGGTTTTAAGATAATTTAAATATTATAATTGAGGGAGATTAATCTAAATTTTAAAAGTAAAAAGCTTCACCCTACCCCAGCAGTAAATTAACTACTAAACATAAAAGAAATAAAAAGTAAATAATAAAATAAATTACTGAAAGTAAAAGTGCATAATTAAATGTGCTAAAAGTAAAAGTGCATAATTAAAAGTTCTGAAAGTAAATAAATAAATAAAAATACTTAATTTAAATTACAAAAACTTAAACAAATAAGATACAATCCTTAGTCCCTTATTAGAAACTCTAGGAAGGTATCAAAATTCAAATGAAATTCGGCTGAATTTATAGGCTCCACGAGTCGCGACGCGCCGTAGATTTCTGCCACGTGGCGCGGCTTCTACGGAGATGGTGACATGTGTCACGCTTTCATCGGCAGCTGAATTATTAGTGTCAGTAGCATGGGATGTAGGGAAGTGGCCGCGAGTGCGCAGAGGAAAATTAAAAATTATGATGCCAATATTCTTTGCCCAAGACCCATTTGTTTTGATTATTCTACAAGCTTAGGCATGTTACTATATATTCTAAGCATAAAAACTCATCAAACATGCAAAGAACATAAACTTAAACATGCTAACTATCATAAGAACTCTAATTAAAATAAAGAAAGAAAAAAACTTACTTGAACCGAAGACTCCTCCAGTCCTCCCTCTAATCTAAAAGCTTTTCTCGAACTCAGCAAGCTCTTCCACGTTCCAAAGAGCCACCCAAGTGTGTGGCCTCCAAATGTGCACAAACCAAAGCCAAACTCAACGGCAAGACTACGCCTTGAGTGCACGGGTATGTTTCCCTTGGTGCTAGACTAGGCAAATACCTCAAAACTTTTAACTTAAGATTTCTCTAGTCAATTAGACTTAAGGATCCTCAAAATTAGTGGCTTACTCTTAAACTTTAGAGTTGCTCACTTATATAAACCCAAGATATGAAAGGTTTGGTGTAAAAATTTGTAAAGAATTCATTGGGTTTATATAGGTGCTCCAAAGACAACAAAATTAATTAAGAATCCGATGTGGGATAAATTCTAATTTAATCTTAGCCATTAGATCTTAATTTAGTGGTTAAATGAGATTATAAAACCCTAATAAATTTTGGGCCGAATTGGAATTCAAAACAAATAACAAATACAAAATTTACTATTCATATTACTATTCACATTACTATTCACGATTTATTTATTTATTCCAATTCCCAAAGTGCCTCTATCATCATTCACCAATCCCTAAGCCATTATGGAACCTAATAAATGATTTGTTCAATAATTAAACACATTAAACCGTTTGTGAACAATTCCTACAGCAATCATATATGCTGTTAAATTTGTACTGTGCACTATAAACCATTGATTTCGACTTTGTTGTGTGTGACCTTTTGGGTTCCCCTCAAGTTGGACATGAAATGAATCATGATAATTTAATTGAACATAAATTATCCTCCGATCAGAAGGTCGTTCGATTTCAATGACCAAGGTTGACATCTAGCAACATGCAAAGGCCCCCAAATGAGAAGGAAAGATATATATATACCCATTCTGTATACGATTTACATATGATATTGTCCCTCGTCTCACTGTACCCCCACCTATTGACCTAGGGTACGGAAAGTGTCTACCCATATGGTCAAAGGTATAATGTTGATAGTGTCATGAATCGTGCTAACCCAAGAATCTCACATGATTCTTCCGATGCGGCCACAGTCTCAAGCACTGATCATACATATCAACCCGCGAACTGGAATACTACTCTTATAAGAAAATATTATCCGAGAGAGTGGCGATTCTCTGTTGTATCTTTACAAACTTCATGTGTTTCAACAAATGACCCAATCATACCCTTATGACCAGATCTTTTGAACCGGGGAAGGAGAATGTCAAAGTATTTGATTAACACATAAGATTGTAAAGACCTCAAGTCTAAGGACTAGTCATACAATCGATACATGAAAGTTCTCAGAGACACATGGGATAAACACTCCATGTGAAAACTTTCGGCGGTCAGTTCGATGGACACGAGCAACTCATGCATCCATGTGATACACCAATCTGATGGATCTCCGCTAGTAGCCTATGAGATCGGCTACCCCAACTTAAGGGTGGATCATATCATCATGCTAGTCTCTCCGCTTTGTGAATGCCCAGATTATTCACAAAACTATGACTATGAACGTTTAAGAGTAATGATTCTCATAAGGTGTGGAAGCCATCATCTTATTACTCCAAGGGTTTTATTACAGTGTTTGATGATTTATATAATCTATGTAAGAAACGTATAATAATATTTTCATTTTATTAATTAATGAAAATATTACAAATACATGTATATATAGCCCATCCACAAGTTGGGTATAGGGCATATCCCCAACAATCTCCCACTTGCACTATAGCCAACTAGTATGAATCTGGACACCATACTCTCGGGTGTGCCTATCATGCTTTTGTTGAGTCAGCCCTTTAGTCAGAGAATCTGTAAGGTGGGTATTTTCTATATAATAACTTCTTTTCTCTCAACAATCTCTCTGATTATATGAAATCGCCTGAGTACATGCTTGGATTTCTGGTGGGATATTGGTTCCTTTGATTGAGCAATGGTGCTCGTGTTGTCACAGTACATCGTGACGCCATTATTTATCACGGGAAGCACTTCCAGCTCCGTGATGAACTTTTTTATCCATACTGCTTCTTTAGCTGCCTCAGATGCTGCAATATACTCGGCTTCAGTGGTGGAGTCCGATGTAGTTGACTGCTTTGAGCTTTTCCAACTGACAGCTCCGCCATTCAAAGTAAACAGATATCCTATTTGTGATCTGATTTCATCCCTATCGGTCTGAAAGCTCGCATCACAGTAACCAATGAATTTCATCTCAGAACAATCTCCGTATGTCAAGAACACATCCTTAGTTCTTCTCAGATACTTGGGGATTGTTTTGACAGCTGCCTAGTGTTGCTCACCATGATTTGTCTGATACCTGCTCGTTATGCTAAGAGCGTCAGAGACATCAGATCTTGTACATAGCATGGCGTACATGATTGATCCTATTGCTGAAGCATAAGGGATCCTACTCATACGCTCTCTATCTGAAGGAGTATGTGGACATTGCTCCTTAGATAATTTGATTCCATGACAAGTAGGTAAATTACCTCTTTTGGAATCTTCCATTTTCAATCTTTTCAAAACTTTATCTATGTATGTAGATTGAGAAAGTCCTAACAACCTCTTAGATATATTACGGTAGATCTTAATGCCGAGGATGTAGGCTGCTTCTCCCAAATCTTTCATGGAGATGGGAATATCATTCCCCGATGATTAATATATCATCGACATATAATACAAGAAATACAACAGCACTCCCACTACTTTTCCTGTAAACACAAGGCTCGTCTACATTTTTGATGAAGTCAAATTCTTTGATTGTCTCATCAAATCGTATATTCCAACTTCTGAAGGCTTGCTTGAGTCCATAAATGGATCGTTTAAGCTTGCATACTTTATTATGATCATTCTTAGATGCAAACCCCTCAGGTTGTGTCATATAGACTTCCTCTACGAGGTTCCCATTAAGGAAAACTGTTTTGACATCTATCTGCCAAATCTTATAATCAAAGTGTGCAGCTAGTGCCAGTAAAATTTGAATGGACTTTATCATTGCAACAGGCTAGAAGGTTTCGTCATAGTCAATTCCTTGGATTTGTCTATAACCTTTCGCCACCAACCTAGCCTTATAGGTTTGGATTTTGCCTTCTGCATCAGTTTTAATAATTTGTAAATCCACTTGTAGCCTATGGGTTTTATCCCTTTAGGTGCATCCACCAAGTCCCAGACTTGATTCTGATACATAGAGTCTATTTAGGATTTCATGGCCTCAAGCCACTTGATTGAATCAATGTCACGCATTGCTTCGTCATTACTGGTGGGATCGTCATTATCAATGACCTGATCATGTTCCTCATCAATATGGAAACCATATCTTTTAGGCTCATATCTTTCCCTACCAGACCTTCTAAGTTCATAACCTTTTGGCTGTTCCGTCGCTGCCCTTTTGAGGGGCTTGGGGCTTAGTTCTATGTTAGTTTGTTCTTCTCATACCTCATCGAGGTCAAGTCTACTCCCACTATATTTCTTGAGAAGGAATTCATTCTCTAGAAATTTAGCATTTCGTGAGACAAATGTTCTTTGTTCATTTGAGACGTAGAACATGTATGCTCTTGAGTTCAAGACATATCCTACAAACTTACATTTAATTGCCCTATCATCCAATTTGTTAGTTTGTGTGAGCTTAACATATGTGTTACATCCCCAAACTCTTAGATAACTAAGACTAGGACGTTTCCCAGACCATAACCCATATGGTGTTTGACTAAAAGTCTTGGAATGAACTTGGTTTAGTAGTAGTGTTGTAGTTTCTAAAGCAAGACCCCAAAATGAAAGAGGTAGATCCGTGTCTGGCATCATTGATCGGACCATATCTAATAATATCCGATTTCTCCTTTCGAAGACCCCATTATGTTGTAGATTTCCCGGAGGAGTCCACTGGGAAAACATGTCATTTTCTCTCAAGTAATCTTGAAATTTGTGTTCTTAAGTATTCACCACCTCGGTCAGACCTTAGTGACTTAATACTTTATTAAGCTGGTTTTCTACTTCAGCTTTGAAGTCTTTGAATTTCTCAAAGGCTTCATATTTGTACCGCATAAGGTACACATACCCATATCGCGAGTGATCATCGATAAAGGTAATGAAGTAGGAGAATCCACCTCTAGCGGTGACTGACATTGGTCTGCATACATCAGAGTGTATGAGTTCTAATGTCTCCGCTGCACGCTGTCATTTACCTTTGAAGGGTAATTTGGTCATTTTACCAAGTAAACAAGACTCACAAGTTCCATAAGGTTCATATTTGAAGGGTCTGAAATACCCATCCTTATATAGCTTAGTTAATCTTGTTTCATTGATATGACCTAAGCGACTGTGCCATAGAAGTGATTCATTGAGATTATTCGAGTTAACGTTGTATATATTAGAGGTTGAACATTCTTTGTTAGTTTGTAAGACATAAATACCATTATTCAAAATACCATCTCCATATTTTATTTCATTGAAATAAATAGAACAATCATTACAACTTATTAGGAATGAAAAGCCTTTATTACATAAAGAAGAAATTGAAATGATGTTCTTTACTAGAGAAGGTACATAAACACAATCTTCTAAGTCTAAAACTAAACCATTCGGCAAAACTAATGAATAAGTCCCAACGCACAATGCAGCCAGTTTTGCTCCATTACCCATGCGTAAGTCAACCTCCCCATAACGGAGTCTCCTACTGTTTCTCAGGCCCTGCACATTGTTACACAAGTGAGTCCCACAACCGGTGTCAAGCACCCAAGTAGAAGGTTCAAAGTTTTTAGAATATAGTTCAATCATATACAACATACCTGAAGCATTGGGCTTCTTGGCCTCTTAGGCTTCCCTAGCTTCCTTGGCTTCCAAGGATCTGCAGTCTTTCTTCCAATGACCCTTCTTTCCACAAAAGAAACATTTCCTCTTTCCTTTTTTCTTCTTCACCTTACCATTGGGCTTTAGGTGATCTGGAGCCTTGCCCTTGCCCTTATTTTTCTTTGGGCCTCGTGGCTTCTAGTCCGTACCCGTAAGCATGACAGAGGTTTTAAGCTCCGGTCTTGCTTTATCAGATTGTGCAATTCTGCTAAAGTAGCTTCTTTATCAGACAGATGAAACTGCATAATAAAGTTAGAGAATTCTTTTGGTAAGGACCGAAGAATTATCTCATGATCCATGGTGAACCCGAGGTTGGCCAATTTTTCAATGTGGCCAATCATCTTAAGCACATGTCCACTAACAGATCCTTCATTATACCTTGTTTAGAATAAGACACATGACACTTGAAATCTCACGGTATGAACAGAAGTTGCATACAACTCCTTCAAGTGAAAGATGATGGTTTGAGCATCCATATCTTCGTGAGCTTTCTGAAGTCCATCCGACATAGAGCCAAGCATTATGCAAACTGCTTGCTCATCATCATCGACGTGTTTCTTCCAAGCATCAAATGTATTTTGGTCAGCATCTTCTGCGGGTTCAGAGGGAAATGGTCTTTCAAGAACATAGAAAATCTTTTCTTGTCGTAAGACAATTTTAAGTTTTCTAAACCATTCATTATAGTTGTACCCTTTGAGCTTATGCTCATCAAGGATGGAACGAAATGATACTCTGTTTGCCATTTGAATGTTTGTGAAATATTTTAACCCATCTGTTAAGAGAGAATGTTAAAATTAGGAATATATTTTCATTAATGTTTCATAATAACATGGGCTTTTAATATTATGTAGTTGCTTCCACTCAATTGTTTTAAAATTTTAAGCAAATCGCATCAACCCCAATATGATGGATTTCTTGTGGCCAAGGATCCCATTATCATCATTTCATAACTCCGACTAGGGCCGGTCGTTATAAAATATGATAATTAGGTAGGTTCCCAACCAATTTATGATATAAATCACAATTTCTTAATCATTGGGTTGGGCAATCAAACAATCCATAGCTTATGCTAGTCCTTGTGGACACCCAATGTTTGTCACTAAGTTATAAGACCACGCCTAAGGGTCGCTGCGTCTTATGACTCAGAAAAGTCAAACCATTGTCAATAGTACGATTTAGGGACAAATTGGTATTGGTCAATCTGGTAAAGCCTAGTCCTGCCAATACGGTTTAAGCCATTTGGGTCTATACTTTACAATGAGAGGCAATTTTAGACTTAAATTATTATTGAGGATTTTAGAAAGTTTAAGTGAATAACTGTCAAATGGATTCCTCTATTGAAAATTCCCCAGAGGGAGGGTGGAGCGAACTCTCTTAAATACCCTTACCTCTTGGGCTCTTATTGCCTTGGTGACAGGAATAAACAATAGATCCTCCAAATTAGTCCAACACTTTAAATATGCCTTAAGGTAAGCTTTGAGTAAATGATTATCAAGATATCTTCACAGTTTTTCCTTTTGGCTATAAAAAGGTAGTGAGTGAAGGAAGACACCAAATCATTATCTAACTCTAGTAATACCTTTGGTTAAATTAATTTTAGTTTAGAAAGTTTTATTAACGCCTTGGTCCCACCCCACTTGTATCTTTTATAATGTCTTTTATTATAAACAAGTGATTTATATTTATTAACCTTAAAGGTAATAAATCTCTAAGTTCATAACGGAATTACTTAGCTAAGGGATAAACAATACACTCTCTATTTCCTTAGAAAATCTCTAGATGTTTGCACCCTAAGATAATCATGCCAATTCTAATCATACATAGAATCATCAAGCATATGAGTTTTAATATGTTGGAATTATTTTAGGCATTAAATAACTTTGATTAATATTTAATTATGATATTGCATTTTATTTTAATCAAATAAATTTACTATTCACGTTTTTTTACTGATGCGTGAACTTTAAATGCAATTTCACAATTCAAATCTTAACCAAATCATGCAAAACTTGTAACTAAAAATAAGTTCAGGGTGTTAGCTTTCCAACGAGCTTTTACACACCCAATTTCGAGTTCAAATGAAAGAGAACTAATCAAAACAAAAACGACACGATGATACCACTGTTGGGAAGCGGCCGCGAGTGCGCAGTGGAAAATCAAAAATTATGATGCCGCTATCCCTTTGCCCAAGACCCATTTGTTTTGATTATTCTATAAGCCTAGACATGTTAATATATATTCTAAGCATAAAAACTCATAAAACATGCAAAGAACATAAACTTAAACATGCTAACTATAATAAGAACTCTAATTAAAAATAAAGAAAGAAAAAAACTTACTTGAACCGAAGACTCCTCCAGTCCTCCCTCCAATCTACAAGCTTTTCTCGAACTCAGCAAGCTCTTCCACGTTCCAAAGAGCCACCCAAGTGTGTGGCCTCCAAAGGTGCACACACCAAAGCCAAAACTCAACGGCAAGACTACGCCTTGAGTGCACGAATATTTTGCCCTTGGTGCTAGCCTAGGCAAATACCTCAAAACTTTTAACTTGAGATTCCTCTAGGCAATTAGACTTAAGGATCCTGAAAATCAGTGTCTTACTCTTAAAATTTAGAGTTGCTCACTTATATAAACCCAAGATATGAAAGGTTTTTGGTGTAAAAATTTGTAAAGAATTCATTGGGTTTATATAGGTGCTCCAAAGATAACAAAATTAATTAAGAATCCGATGTGGGATAAATGATAATTTAATCTTAGGCATTGGATCTTAATTTAGTGGTTTAATGAGATTATAAAACCCTAATAAGAGTTTGGGCCGAATTGGAATTCTAAACAAATAACAAATAAAAAATTTACTATTCACATTACTATTCATATTACTATTCACATATTTATTTATTTATTCCAATTCCCAAAGTGCCCCTTTCGTCATTCACCAATCTCTAAGCCACTATGGAACCTCATAAATGACTTGTTCAATAATTAAACACATTGAACCATTTATGAACAATTCCTACAACAATCATATATGCTATTAAATTTGTACTGTGCACTGTAAACCATTGATCTCGACTTTGTTGTGTGTGACCTTTTGGGTTCCCCTCAAGTTGGACATGAAATGAATCGTGATAATTTAATCGAACATAAATTATCCTCCGATCAAATGGTCGTTCGATTTCAATGACCAAGGTTGACATCTAGCAACATGCAAAGGCCCCTAAATGAGAAGGAAAGATATATATACCCATTTTGTATGCGATTTACATATGATACGGTCTCTCACCTCATTGTATCCCCACCTATTGACCTAGGGTACGGAAAATGTCTACCCATATGGTCAAAGGTATGATGTTGATAGTGTCATGAATCGTGCTAACCCAAGAATCTCACATGATTCTTCCGCTGCGGCCACAGTCTCAAGCACTGATCACACATATCATCCCGCGAACTGGAATACAACTCTTATAAGAAAATATTATCCGAGAGAGTGGTGATTCTCTGTTGTATATTTACAAACTTCACGTGTTTCAACAAATGACCCAATCATACCCTTATGACCGGATCTTTTGAACCGGGGAATGAGAATGTCAAAGCTATTTGATCCACACATAAGATTGTAAAGACCTCAAGTCTAAGGACTAGTCATACAATCGATACATGAAAGTTCTCATAAACCCATGGGATAAACACTTCAAGTGAAAACTTTCGACGGTCAGTTCGATGGATACAAGCAACTCATGCATCCATGTGATACACCAAGCGGACAGATCTTCGCTCGTAGCCTATGAGATCGGCTACCCCACTTAAGGGTGGATCATATCATCATGCTAGTCTCTCCGCTTTGTGAACGCCCAGATTATTAACAAAACTATGACTATGAACATTTAAGAGTAATGATTCTCATAAGGCTTGGAAGCCATCATCTTATTACTCCAAGGGCTTTATTAAAGTGTTTGATGATTTATATAATCTATGTAAGACACGTATAATAAAGATTGTCATTTTATTAATTAATGAAAATATTAAAAATACATGTATATATAGCCCATCCACAAGTTGGGTATATGACATATCCCTAACAAGGGATGACGACACGTGTCCGGTGCATTTTAGTAGAACCTGACGCACGTTATCGGTCGCGACATAGAGGGCTTGCGCGTCGCGATGCCCAAAAGATAGTTTTGCCCTTTTGTTTGTTTTTCACTATTTTGGCCCTGAATTGCTTCCAGTAAGTCCTGAAACTTTATTTATCTACAAAATAACACATAACACATCAAAACATTCATAAAACCCAAGAAACTATATAAAATATTAGGTCAAATGAGTGGAAAATAATGATATATTTACCACTCATCACACCCCCAAACCTACTATTTTGCTAGTCCTCGAGCAAAACTACATAATAAAATAACATAAACATCTTTAAAATAAAATTAAACTAAGCCACTTTCGTAGGGATCACGGTTGCATTTAGCATATGCAACAAGCCTTTAAACCCATAGGTGTCCCTAGTGGATGAGTTGTAGTCTCGTGAGGGCTTACATTGACGATACTCATAAAT
Source organism: Zanthoxylum bungeanum (assembly GCA_019454045.1). Classification (NCBI taxonomy): domain Eukaryota; kingdom Viridiplantae; phylum Streptophyta; class Magnoliopsida; order Sapindales; family Rutaceae; genus Zanthoxylum; species Zanthoxylum bungeanum. Next base: position 67,743 of record SKCR01040385.1, read on the forward strand.
GTCAATATAAAACTAATGCACACAAAAGTAAAAAGATAATAAAACTAATGCACATAAAAATAAAAGACAAGAGAAAATAGAATAAACCAGTTAGTGACTAAACAGGTGAAACTCCTTATCCAAGTTAAGAGTTATTTTCTTTCTTTCTAAATTACCGAATAAGTAAATTCTCCTATTATTTTTACCATTCTCCATATACACACCTAACAAGTTAATAATCAAGTCATTGTGCCCACAATATTCATAAGTGTAGTTGAAAAGAGAGTAATATTTTTGTCCTAAAGTTATATCAGAATTCACACATTTTTTAGCGATGAAATATTTTTCTGATATTTCTGATTTTTTTTTTATATACAATATCTTCCATCCATGTAACGAGCTTTGGGCCAGTGACTCGCAAACCAGTTGGCTTTAGGGCACCAGGTGTTAAGACACCCCTACGGACTTAATTACTCGGATTTCCGATATAAATATTTTTTTTTAACATCTTCAATCCATGTAGTGAGCTTTGGGCCAGTGACTCCCAAACCAGTTGGCTTTAGGACACTAGGTGTTAAAACACCCATACGGACTTAATTACTCGGATCTCAAATGTGTTTTCATCATTTTTTTATCCCATCGCTTTTTAGATGGTTCCTCTAATTAAACTAGAGCACTAAATATTACAAACTTTTCAATTATAACTAATGTCCGTATGTTACCATGTATGTTGATAATACCTGTCAACTGAGCATATGAAGATCCAATTTAATCAGTTTTATGGAGAATTCACAAATTAAATAATTCAAAAGGAAATAAACAAAAATTAACTTGTTACGAAATAGGTTGAGATACGTCTCAGAAGTATAAATTCCTTACACAGCTATCTCACACAAATTTCACAAGATTAGTCAAATTAAAAATACAAAAACACAAAATATATTTTTAATTTTTGTAAATTTTTTTAATTTTTTGTTGATTTTAGACTAAAAATCAAATAAAAACAACACAATAAAAACAAGATACTAGTCAACTATTCCCCTCCCTCAAACCTAAATGAGACATTGTCCCCAATGTCTTAAGAAGTAGAAGAAGAGTTTAGAATATAGTACCTGGTTAGCTGAAATTCTACATCTAAAATGAAAATTAAAGGTTAAGATCCAGATTTATCTGAAGCTTCTTACCACGATCATTATCGGACCAATTTATCTTGGAAAGGATATGGTCAATTTGTGGTTCAAAGGCTAAAAGTTGGTCAATTAAATCTTGGGCAGTTTTGGCAGTGAAGAGAAGTTCTTTTATAGGTTTTGATACGAATCCATTTCTCCGGGCATCATCAAGAAACACACAAAGAAAATCATAAAATCCGTCAGCATTAAACATTCCAATCGATTTCTGGTGTATGTTCAAGTTCGCCCAAGATAGTACTGTAAAAATTTCCTCCATCCTACCCAAGCCACCTGGCAAAGCAATAAAAGCATCAGCACGGTTAATCATTTCCTCCAGTCGTTCAGACATACCGGGCACGATCAGTTCCTCTCCGTTTGATGGTCTTATAAGATTTGCCTCCGCCAAAGGTTTTGGGATGATTCCCAGAACTTGACTACCTCCTTCTTGTACAGCCCTTGAAACGATCCCTATTACTCTAAGATTACCACCGCCATATACTAAGTGCATATTCCTTTCAACAATGACTCTACCCAATTCTTGTGATGCCGCTACGAATTATAGTTTAGAACCAACACTAGTACCGTAAAACACACAGATGTTTACAACTCGTCTTCTTGAAGTAGCTTCCATTTTTATTGTATTTATTTCCCAAATCTGGATTTCTTCAAGAGTGCAATGACGAGTTTAATTTATAGAACCTTAAAAGGGTGAGTAATAATAGCACTAATATCTTCCCAATGACGATTCTTAGCTAAACAATAAAAGAAATCGTGAAAGGTCAAAAATTCTGGATCCTGTCTGCGAAAATAAAGATAATTACAACAGAAAAGTAAATCAAAGCAATTATTAAGGCAACAGAATTGTGTACGTAATACGCCACTCGTTTGGTATATAAATCCGTCAGGATGCGTCTCAATAATTCATTCCTTATCAGCCATTACTAATGAATTAGCTCTCATATTTGTGATTGCCAAACACCATTCCTTCATGTTTTATTGTGCCTTAAATGCTCTGTTTGTGCTTTTCCCTGAAAAATATCACAAAATTAAAAATTCTATAACATGTATACACAAATATCAAAATAGAAATTACAACAAATTGCATGGGTTACCTCCCAACTAGTGCTAAATTTTTCGTCTTCAGCCAGACGTGACTGAATTCTATCTGTCAATGAGGTTTCAGCGTGATTTTGGACGTCCGATTAAAAACAATCTCGTGAGCGTTGCTTTTGAAGGGTCTCTTCCAACGGTAAAATGGCAAAAAGAATTTTGTCTCATTCAGTGCTTGTGTCATCTTCTAAATCTTTGTTGCTCCAGTGGTTCCTGAAAAGAAAGAAAGAAAATCATGAGGTCTCGTATGGTGCTTGACTTTGAATGGAAGTTCCATTCTGTCAAGCTTTTGGGCGGTATTTTTAATTTATTCTCCCCAAAACTGTGATGTTTCTCCTGAATGCATGAAATCGTCAATATGGATAGACACTTGCTCCTCCATTTGCTCAGCCTCTTGCTCCACCTTTTATTCACATATGTATTTTAAAATTTCCATATTCGGTTCTTCATCTGTCATCTGTGAAATGCACGCTCCATAAGTGTCAACCTGAGGATGTAAAGATGTGTCTAATTTTAGGTCTTCATCCTCTGTGGTTGATATGACTGGCTCAAGTAGCTCTTCTTCAAATATTAGTGCAAAGCATGCTCCAATATCTTCATTTTGAGGATGTAAAGTTTCATCCTCAATTTTTGATGTAGATGGTACAAACAGCTCTGCTTCTTCATCCTCATCAGAGTCCGAATAATAAAAATCAAATTGAGACTTTACTGGTTCGGGATCCAGAACTGATACCTCAGATTCCTGATATTGTTCAGCCCCCTTCTATGTTAAGGTGTCATCGTGAAATGCTTGGTATTAAAAGGCTTTGTCAATTTCATCTGAAAATATTTCGTGAGGTATGTAGCTCTGGTTTTCTGTTAATTGTCTGTTTGATCAGTCAGTCTCTGAATGGATGTTGTTTGCCTATGAATACTTTCGAATTTATTCTAGAATGTTTCAAGCATTGTATCCATCTTTTCATCTTGTTTCTTGATCCAATCTTTGAGCATGTCAATCACCTGATCTTCTTCTGATGGTTCTGGTTCTTGATGGAGATCGTAGGTTGATGGTGGATAAGATGGAGAATAAGGTTCAGTGAAATATGCAGATTCTTCGTACTTTGAAGGATTCTGATAATTCAGCCATTTTGAATTGTAGTAGTGATTAATGCTCGGGTGGTTACCATCACATATCTCACATCTTCTTATTATGTTCTGATATGGTTGAGCATATGTTGTGTTGAATGGTTCTAACATCCAGAGATAGTTATTGGGCTGAACAACAGGCCTCAGAAAACCGAACTGTTGCTGGCTGATTTGGGATGTATCTTCACCTCGTAGAACTCGTAATTCATTTATCACCAAATTAAGATCCATGTCAACCACCTGAAAAACAAAAGAAGGAAATAAAAATTACATATAAAAATAAAATTAGATACAAGTAAATTAGATAGCTTCAAAATTAATAACTCAAGAAAACTAATCCCCGGCAATGGCCAAACGCAAAAACTTGACCGGCGTAATCACGCGTATAAAGCGCAAGCGCACGTATCGTCAAGTAATATAAAAATATCGATCCCACAAGGACTTAATTTCTACTTTGGTATTAATTATTGATACTATTTATTTACAGGTATCTAATTAAAGAGAGAAGAGAATGATTGTTTTTGGGTGGTTGAATGTGGATTTGCTGAACAAATAAATAAATAAATACACAAAAGAAAATACTAAGGAAAATAAACAAAAGACTCAAATATCTAGGGGTGTGATTCCACACAATATTATTATAAAGATGAATTGATTCTCTTATATTTATGTAATAAATCAGTTTGCTAACCTGGAACAAGAAATTATGCAAAAGTCTCTGTCGATGGTCAGATGCAAACACCCAAATAACCTAATTAATCATATGTCTATGTTAACCAAGTTGCCTGAATTCATTAAGTTCAAGTTCCAATTATGGCTACCCACGCCCCGACAGGTATATTCCTATCCTGTAAGAAAATCTATTAAAATTATTTATCCTCAAGGAAGATCGTGAACTATTAAATCTAAGGCTGAAACGTAAAATCCCTTTTCCAAATTCATTTTAAGTTTACCACATCAATCTTATTCGTGATCAGGCAACAAGAAGTATTAAGCTTAAGATTCAATAAAAAAACTAAAGAATTACCCATAATATAATTAAATCAATTATTAAGCTTGTTAATATTGTGTTTCATCACTTCCCTAGAATAAAAATAAAATACCAGGGTTAGGGGATCCACTTTTATAAATCTCACTTTATTATAATATGGAAATTGTCAGTGTTACCCAATTAAGTTGAACCAGCCATAAAGGTAGTGTTATTATTTATCCATAAACCAACCATATATGCGGTAATCATCTGTCACCTAAAGACCGACCTATAAGCGGTGTCACATTATGTTACATAATTAAAACCAGCCATTAAGGCGGTATCAACTTTTAATCCAGATTATTAAATTACAATTTCCATATTATAAATTAAGCGAGATTAATCTACCTTTACTATTTCTAATTTAGAAATCTCCCTTATTATAATATATAATTTACATGATAATTACCAACCGACCATATAGGTGCTATCTTGATTAAGTCAGATTTAATTAATTCCAACCAACCATATAGGCGGTATCTCATTAAGTCAGGTTAAAATCAATTTAATTAAGTCCAACCGACCATATAGGCGGTATCCAATTAAGTCAGGTTTTAAGATAATTTATATTTTATAATTGAGAGAGATTAATCTAAAATATAAAAGTAAAAAGCTTCACCCTACCCCAGCAGTAAATTAACTACTAAACATAAATAAATAAAAAGTAAATAAATAAAATAAATTACTGAAAGTAAAAATGCATAATTAAAAGTGCTAAAAGTAAATAAATAAATAAAAATGCTTAATTTAAATTACAAAAACTTAAACAAACATGACACAATCCTTAGTCATTTATTAGGAACTCTAGGAAGGTATCAAAATTCAAATGAAATTCGGCTGAATTTATAGGCTCCACGCGTCGCGACGGGCCGTAGATTTCGGTCACGTGGCGCGGCTTCTACGGAGATGGTGACACATGTCACGCTTTCATCGGTAGCTGAATTATTAGTGTCGGTAGCATGGGATGTAGAGAAGCGGCCGCGAGTGCGCAGCGGAAAATCAAAAATTATGATGCCGCTATCCCTTTGCCCAATACCTATTTGTTTTGATTATTCTACAAGCCTAGGCATGTTACTATATATTCTAAGCATAAAAACTCATAAAAATATGTAAAGAACATAAACTTAAACATGCTAACTATCATAAGAACTCTAATTAAAAATAAAGAAAGAAAAAAACTTACTTGAACCGAAGACTCCTCCAATCTTCCCTCCAATCTAAAAGCTTTTCTCGAACTCAGCAAGCTCTTCCACGTTCCAAAGAGCCACCCAAGTGTGTGTCCTCCAAAGGTGCACAAACCAAAGCCAAAACTCAACGGCAAGACTACGCCTTGAGTGCACGGGTATTTTGCCCTTGGTGCTAGCCTAGGCAAATACATCAAAACTTTTAACCTGAGATTCCTCTAGTCAATTAGACTTAAGGATCCTCAAAATCAGTGGCTTACTCTTAAACATTAGAGTTGCTCACTTATATAAACTCAAGATATGAAAGGTTTTGGTGTAAAAATTTGTAAAGAATTCTTTGGGTTTATATAGGTGCTCCAAAGACAACAAAATTAATTAAGAATTCGATATGGATAAATGCTAATTTAATCTTAGCCATTGGATCTTAATTTAGTGGTTTAATGAGATTATAAAACCCTAATAAAAGTTTGGGCCGAGTTGGAATTCAAAACAAATAAAAAATTTACTATTCACGTTACTATTGACGATTTATTTATTTATTCCAATTCCCAAAGTGCCCCTATCGTCATTCACCAATCTCTAAGCCACTATGGAACCTCATAAATGATCTGTTCAATAATTAAACACATTGAACCATTTATGAACAATTCCTACAACAATCATATATGCTGTTAAATTTGTATTGTGCACTGTAAACCATTGATTTCGACTTTGTTGTGTGTGACCTTTTGGGTTCCCTCAAGTTGGACATGAAATGAATCGTGATAATTTAATCGAACATAAATTATCCTCCGATCAGATGGTCTTTCGATTTCAATGACCAAGGTTGATATCTAGCAACATGCCAAGGCCCCCAAATGAGAAGGAAATATATATATACCCATTCTGTATGCGATTTACATATGATACGGTCATCCGCCTCACTGTATCCCCACCTATTGACCTAGGGTACGGAAAGTGTCCACCCATATGGTCAAAGGTATGATTTTGATAGTGTCAAGAATCGTGCTAACCCAAGAATCTCACATGATTCTTTCGCTGCGGCCACAGTCTCAAGCACTGATCACACATATCATCCCGCGAACTGGAATACTACTCTTATAAGAAAATATTATCCGAGAGAGTGGCTATTCTCTGTTGTATCTTTACAAACTTCATGTGTTTCAACAAATGACCCAATCATACCCTTATGACCAAATCTTTTGAATCGGGGAAGGAGAATGTCAAAGTTATTTGATCCACACATAAGATTGTAAAGACCTCAAGTCTAAGGACTAGTCATACAATCGATACATGAAAGTTCTCACAGACACATGGGATAAACACTCCATGTGAAAACTTTCGGCGGTCAGTTCGTTGGACACGAGCAACTCATGCATCCATGTGATACACCAAGCGGATGGATCTCCGCTAGTAGCCTATGAGATCGGCTACCCCACTTAAGGGCGGATCATATCATCATGCTAGTCTCTCCGCTTTGTGAACGCCCAGATTATTCACAAAACTATGACTAGGAACGTTTAAGAGTAAAGATTCTCATAAGGCGTGGAAGCCATCATCTTATTACTTCAAGGGCTTTATTACAGTGTTTGATGATTTATATAATCTATGTAAGACACGGCGTAGTCACACGCGTATAACGCAAGCGCACGTATCGTTCAAGTAATATAAAAATATCGATACCACGAGGACTTAATTTCTACTGTTGGTATTAATTATTGATACTATTTATTTACAGGTATCTAATTAAAGAGAGAAGAGAATGATTGTATTTGGGTGGTTGAATGTGGATTTTCTGAACATACTAAAGAAAATAAATAAAAGACTCAAATATCTAGGGTTGTGATTCCACACAATATTATTATAAAGATGAATTGATTCTCTTATATTTGTGTAATAAATCAGTTTGCTAACCTAGAACAAGAAATTATGCAAAAGTCTCTGTCGATGGTCAGATGCAAACACCTAAATAACCTAATTAATCATATGTCTATGTTAACCAAGTTACCTGAATTCATTAAGTTCAAGTTCCAATTATGGCTACCCACGCCTGACACGTATATTCCTATCCTGTAAGGAAATCTATTAAAGGGTTATTTATCCTCAAGGAAGATCGTGAACTATTGAATCTAAGGCTGAAACCTAAAATCCTTTTTTCCAAATTCATTTTAAGTTTACCACATCAATCTTATTCGTGATCAGGCAACAAGAAGCATTAAGCTTAAGATTCAATAAACAAACTAAAGAATTACCAATAATATAATTAAATCAATTATTAAACTTATTAATATTGTGTTTCATCACTTCCCTAGAATAAAAATAAAATACCAGGGTTAGAGGATCCACTTTTATAAATCTCACTTTATTATAATATGGAAATTGTCAGTGTTACCCAATTAAGTTGAACCAGTCATAAAGGTGGTGTTATTATTTATCCATAAACCAACCATATAGGCGGTAATCATCTGTCACCTAAAGACCGACCTATAAGCGGTGTCACATTATGTTACATAATTAAAACCAGTCATTAAGGCGGTATCAACTTTTAATCTTGATTATTAAATTACAATTTCCATATTATAAATTAAGTGACATTAATCTACCTTTTTTATTTCTAATTTAGAAATCTCTCTTATTATAATATATAAATTTACGTGATAATTACCAACCGGCCATATAGGTGGTATCCTGATTAAGTCAGATTTAATTAATTCCAACCGACCATATAGGCGGTATCCATTAAGTCAGGTTTTAAGATAATTTATATTTTATAATTGAGGGAGATTAATCTAAATTATAAAATTAAAAAGCTTCACCCTACCCCAGCAGTAAATTAACTACTAAACATAAAAAAAATAAAAATTAAATAAATAAAATAAATTACTGAAAGTAAAAGTGCATAATTAAAAGTGCTAAAAGTAAAAGTGCTTAATTAAAAGTGCTGAAAGTAAATAAATAAATAAAAAATTCTTAATTTAAATTACAAAAACTTAAACAAACAAGATACAATCCTTAGTCCCTTATTAGGAACTCTAGGAAGGTATCAAAATTCAAATGAAATTCGGCTGACCAATAGGCTCCATGCGTCGCGACGCGCACAATTTTACGTGTCGTGACGTGCCGTAGATTTCTGCCATGTGGCGTGGCTTCTGTGGAGATGGTGACACATGTCACGCTTTTGTCGGCAGCTGAATTATTAGTGTCGTCAGTATGGGATGACGACACGTGTTCGGCGCACGTTAGCATGATTCATTATGGTGTTGATACATGGTAGGTGCATTTTAGCAAATGATGATGATTGTCGACAGCATGTGATGGTGACACGTGTCTGGCATATTTTAGCAGAACCCGGTGCACATTAGCGGTCGCGACGTCCAAAAGACAGTTTTGCCTTTTTGTCCGTTTTTCACTGTTTTGGCCCTGAATTGCTTCCAGTAAGTCCTGAAACTTTATTTATCTACAAAATAAAACAAAACACATCAAAACATTCATAAAACCCCAGAAAGTATACAAAATATTAGGTCAAATGAGTGAGTAATAGTGATATATTTACCACTCATCAACTATGGTCACTGTGTTGCCAAATAAACCTGTTAGTTTTCACTTAAAATAGTTGAAAACTAAAAGCTTCATATATTAAAGTATTTTCTTTCCACAGACACTCTTTAAAGTGTTTGTATTAATATACTTGCATATGATTATAGATGAATTTTCCAATTTTTGAAAATTACGGGGGATTGTTATATTATTTTCGATATAGAAGTTCAGATGTCGAAACATTAATGTTCAGACAACCGAACTCGGGATTTCTAGGAAATAAATTTTGAAAAACATAGGTTCGGATGAGTGGAATTCACTAGAAAGCTCCAATACGAATTGGTATGAAAATAAAACACGTCTTTTATATTTAGGTACCTCATAAATGATACGATACGACTTTTAAAGACTTAGTTTCACTTACAAATATATTGTTTGATTTGAAAACACATAATTCAAATAATAAAACAAAATTTTTGTATCAAATAGAGAAAATTCAAATGAAAAAGTGGAAACATTAATACTTGATGTGCCTCTTCAATAACACATCTTCATGTCTATAAATAGGAAATTAATGTGTTAGATTATTCACTCATCCATTCTCTATATTCTTTCTTTTTTCTTTTTCCATAGAGAAAAGTCTCTATAAGAAGCCATTTGATAGCATCAGAGTAAAAAGAGTTTCAACTAATGAAGTTTATTGTTCTTGTTGATTTGAAGTGCATCTATCAACAAAAAGTGATCGTTGTATCCTGGGAGATAACAACTGAAACTGAAGTGCACCAGTTCGAGGCTGATTTTGTTTTAAGTCTAATGAATCAAATTTCTACCTCAATCAAGTTAGTTTATTCAAGTTTAGCTGTCAGATTGCAAATGTTTCGGAAGCATAGATGATCGGCGTAAACACACACGTATAACGCAAGCGTACGTATCGTTCAAGTAGTATAAAAAGTATCGATCTCATGAGGACTTAATAACTAATCTATTAATTGTATGAGGTCAAATGATTACTAGTATCTAACATGTTGATTGATTGATTTGAAATGGTGATGATTCTAAATTTTAAAAAACAAGTAAATAAAATTGCACAAAAATAGGTTTAAGAAAATTCAATATTAAAAACTATCTAGGGTTGGGAATCTTTCTAATATCTTTTAAAAGATGAAGTGGTTATTTCATGTTTGTGTAATAAATCGGTTTACTAACCTGGAACACTAAATTATGCAAAAGCCTTTGTCGATGGTCAGACGCAAATACCCAGTTTAACCCAATTGAACCATATGTTTATGTCAACCAAATTATCTGGATTCATTAAGTTTAAGTTCCAATTATGGCTACCCCCGCCCGACAGATATATGTTTATCCTGTAAGGAAATCTATTAAAGGGTTATCTATCCTCAAGGAAGATCGGGGTTATTAAGTCTAAGGCTGAAACCTAAAATTCCTTTGTCAAGTTTATTTTAGATTTACCACATCAATCTTATTCGTGATCAGACAACAAGAAGCATTAAGCTTAATAAGTAAACCTTTAAATTACCCAAACTATATAATAACCCCTTATAAACCGGTGATATTAGAATTCATCACAACCCCAGATAACTGGCTTAGTTACGACACATATTTACGGATAGTAAAAACTTAAATAAAATAAAAGACATAAAGTAAAATGCTGAAAAGTAAATTGCTAAAAAGTAAATGACGGAAAGTAAATGCTGAAATTAAATACTGAAAATTAAATGCTGAAAAGTAAATTGCTGAAAGTAAATTGCTGAAAAGTAAATGCTGAAAGTAAATTGCTGAAAAGTAAATAAAGTAAAAGTACAATAAAAGAAAATGCTAAGGTAAAAGGATCCACTTTTATTACTTCTATTTTAGATATCCCTCTTAATATAATATATTAACTTTGCATGATATTTACCAATCAGCCATATAGGCGGTATCCAGATTAATTCAAATTAATAATTAATTACCCACCGACCAATCGGGTGGTATCCAGTTTAGTCAGCTTAAAACCAATTTAAATAATTACCAACCGACCAATATGGCGGTATCCTCGTTAAGTCAGGTTTTCACTAGTTTATATATTATAATTAAGGGAGATTAATCTAAATATTAGTAATAAAAGTTTTACCTTTTACCCCAGCAAAGGGGAGTTACCTCCTCATTACTGAAAAGTAAAAACTGAAAATTAAATAAAGAAAAGTATTGTGCGTAAAAGTAAATTGCGGAAAGTAAAAACTGAAAAGTAAAGAAAAGAAAGTGCGAAAGCGGAAATTAATTACTGAAAGCTGTAAATAAACAAACAAGATACAATCTTCTTAGTATTCTTAAGGAATTCCTTAGAAGAAAGTATGAATTTACAAATGAAATGGCTTGGTATTTATAGGCAAAATTTTGCCTCCATCAAATCATCCACCAAATCCATTATTAATTGCTCCACTAATTACTCCACCAAATCCATTATCAATTGCTCCACTAATTGCTTATCATGTTTGGTGGTGATTTGATAATTTTTATTATTTATTTATTAATTTATTTTTTTTGCTTTGAAAATGATTGAAAATGACTTTAATAATTACACACAACACACTTCTGGATGGTTCATCAATTTCGGGTATGAAATCTTCAGAATTCGAAATTATTTTGTCTTTCAAAGTTGTAGATCTTTGAGTCTTATTTAATCTGGAACTTGAATCAGCTCAATCCTATATCGGAGTAAGAAGTTATACCCAAAATACGACTGATGCGCAAAATTAGAATTTCCAAAACTGCACTTCGTTAAAACGCCCTTTCAAGTTTCCAATCTCCAAATTAATATGTCAAGTCCAATTTTTGCCCTTATTTGACCCACATTTCATCCTAAATGATTTCATTTTGTCCCAATATTATTATATCTACAAAATAAACTAAAACACATCAAAACGTTCATCAAACCCGAGAAACTAAACAAAATATTAAGTAAAATGGGCGGTAAATATTTATATATTTTCCGCTCATCAATAGATAAATTAGAGATAGAGCTGAAGAAGAATTGGACTCCGATTAAGGGCTTAATATGACACTAGTACATATATGGAGGGTGTTAAGAAAATAATAGCGGTGCAATTAGTATGTGGATTTACATAGCACACTATAAGATTTTGTTAAATGCACCCAATCCCAAGATAGGGCCCAAAATTTTGAATACAAGCCAAGCCTAATTACTATAAGTTTTCGGCTTATGGGCTTATTACATAAAGGTCCCTAGATTTTTCTATAATTGACAAAACAATTCAAGATGTAAGCCAAATCAAACCCATTTTAATTTCCAAGAATTTCGGCCCAAGATACCTATAATTCTAGAAATTGTTATAAGCTTCAAGACTTAAAATGAAGTTTATAAAAGACCAAAACAAAACAAACTTTTCCTAGCTTGGCCGAGAGGGGTATAGAGGGAAAGCAAGAGAAATTTTGCTTTCCGAAGCAAAAAAAGTGAGCTTAATCTCATGCAAATCAAATTCAAAAAGGAATATTCAAGTTTTAGGGAGCCACTTGTGCAAGTATCTAAGTTGATTAACGAAAGAAAACTTCATTTTAAAACTTGTAGTTTGGGAAATTTTATTATTGATGGATGTCCATGTTATTATGTATGTTATAGATGTTGGGGTTTTAGCGCGGGCGCTGCGGAAGCTCGCGGTTCGGGCGAAATCGCAACTTTTAAATTTTTTTTAAATTATCAAATAAATTATTCAATATTCAAAATGAATAATTCATTTATATTTCACCTGAATATATTAATTTAATATCAAATAATGACACAAATAGGTTAGATACATCGCGAAACTTTTACGAAAATATTTTTCCGTAAAATGGCATAAAACGTGTTTTTGTCCGAACCGGCCAACTAATACACATGTGGGCTGCCCAAGTCAGCTCCAATAGTACTGAGGCAGTTCATGGGCTGCCCGAATAGTGTCCAATTCACTGTTTTGACAGCGGACATCCGATAAGCCCGAAACTCACACAGTAACGCCGATTTTCGCACATTTCAACTCAGAAATAATTTCCAGCAATTGTTCCAATGTCCAAAACACATCCAAAACATTTATACAACATACTTTTCATCACCAAAATCACAAAAATTCCATATCTGATTTGGTAACTAAAAATATCATTTTTCATGTTTTAAATCCAATTTTCTCAACATTAATCATATTAATAGTTACACCAACCAAAGTCACCACAAATGAAGAACTCAAGAACAATTCTAGGAGTTACAAGAGTGGTCATAACACTCTAGAATGGCAACAAGTCATCAAATGATAAAATTGAACTAATATTACAATATTATTATCCAATCTAACTTCACACATGCTTCTAACCTCCAAATCCATCCTCCAAATAAAAAAGCCCAAAAATATAAGAAAGGAAGAAATCCTAGAACTTGTCTAGATGCTCAATAACAAGAAACAATCTTTCTAAGTTTAAGGGTTATGAAGATTACCTCCAAATCTCATAATTTCCTCAAACGTTTTCTTGATTTCTTCACTGTCTTCCTTGTTTCTTCAAACTAATTTAGAGAGCTTTTCTTTCAAGAAGGTTTCGGCCATAACATATCAAGCAAGGAGAAAACAAAATTTTTAACTTAAAAAATAAGGCCAAACCGACTTTGGAGGGGTAAAATGATCATTTGGTAATTTTAATAAAATTAAATAATAATAAGCTTTAAGTTAACAAATCCAATTTGTAAACTTTAAGCTTAATAAAATCATGCCATATGTAACCAATAATAATCAAACATATTTCATAACAATTATGTAATATTAATATAATTTAATTACCTAGATATTTATCATTTAAAAATTCTAAATAATTAATTAATGCAATTATTATTATATATGTATTTTTATTTACATTAAATAAGAAATACATATATTAATGGCATGTGTCAAAGTCTCATTTGACAATTAATTAATATGTATCAAATCAAATCTTGTATCAAATACAAATACATATTAATTATTAGTTGAACAAAATGCCCATAAAGCATGTATTTTCGTTTAACCGTTTAAACGATTCGAATTAACTCATTTAATCCGATGAAGTATTATGAATAATTTTTTTTATTCATAATGCGTTGCTCAAGTGCTCAACGAGTACACTTCATATTGTGGGACTCTCTAAGTTTAGGTTTATCCGTCACGGAATCCAATTTCGTGTCCATAATTCACCCACTCATGAATTATGACGACCACGGATAATCTCGCTAAACTATGCAAGTCGAGGTCATTGCATACGTATAATCCCTATTATACCGGGGATATAGATAGGAACGTCAAATCCCTAAGGTATAATATAGTCGACTTTTAAATTTACGATCTCTAAATAACACTCGGAACTCGCTTCTGAAGTATACCATGGCCATGGATTTACTAGATCACAAATACGTACATGATACCTTTGCCTTGTAGACATGAATGATGAATTCTATCTGATACTCAGAGGATATCATAAGCATCAGTCCACACCCAATGAACAGGCGGAGGTCTGATCTAAATAGATCGATGACGTGACTACATTCAAATTATGGAGGATATCTCATATATACACAGTGGTATCTCAAGTCGAATGACCATTATGCTACTCGATTCGAGAAGATTCTTATTGACGTTGGTGTACCATCTATTAGAAAATCTTCGGTGAGTCGTTCGGTGTTTATCAAATAAACACCTACACGTCTAAACGAGTCTCTCCAGACTCGTGGTTCATTGGGATAAACCATCGGACCAAGTCTCGATATACGACATGTACTGATCTCAGCGGATTTTAACTAACCGACCCGTGTCAGTAAATCTTGATCAGGATTTTATTTGATAGTATACTTCTAGTAGTGACACTTCCAAATGTCAATTACAAACTACTGTGTAACTACACAGTACAAAATATATTATCGGGTCTTTGTCTAATATATACATATCACTAAATCATATTTAGTTTCAATCTAATCGTAATTAGATCGAATATATATATAAAAGCAAGAAGTACTACCATAAATAAGTAATATTATGGAAAAATGAAATATTCGTATTCATGAATCAGACATAAATACGATCCGGATTGGCACTCCGAGCACCAACCCTAACAATTTCTCTCACTTGCTCTAGTGCCAATCAACAATATCATCTACACATCTAAATATTATTACATAATATGGTCCTCAAGAGCTGACCTAGCACTCAAGAGGTAGGTAACAACAAGTAAGTCCGCTATAACATATTGAGTTTGTCCAACAAACCCATTTGTTTCCTTTAACCAGCATCATTCATATATAGTATAACCTAAGTTATACATCAATATGACTCAGATGTGACATCAATATTGTGCTATAGCTACTGAGTTGTCTATGTATGTAAGGATCAAATCTAAAATACTATATAGACAATCGCAAGCACAACACTAATTTTAAAACTTCTAATCTATAAGGTCACTATGCAAATTCATAAGTCAATACTTCATAAGTTACAACTAATTCTACTAATACAGTAGAATCAACAGTGACACTCCCACTGCATCTTTTCTGACTATATATGACATAGACCATCTAATGTCATAATTAGACTCAAAACTAATATGACCCTAATGGTTGCAGACTATATTCTCCATGAATAAAAAACTCATTCTTAATATCTCAAAGATAACAAAAAACTTGTTTCAACACCCATAATATGGTCTATGAGGTATCAAAAATAGCTCGAAACAATTATGATTAAATTGATATCTTTAATCGCACATAATATAGTATTCATTATGACATCATCCTATGATGCATAAATGACTAGACATTCTAATCAATTTGTCTTTCGACAAAGGAATTATCCTTTATGAAATATGAATACTATATTCAAGTGACACACTAACTGTCAAACAGTTATACTAACTGTCACACAGATAGTCTTGATGTGTCCTTGATTAAATCATATCTTATGCACGATTAATGGGAGTAACTAACAAGTCTCTTGTTTTATATCATATATAAAACTTTATATCGAATATAATAGAGACCAATCCCATTGCTATCATGGAGACAAGAAGACTTAGGTAAACTTGTTACCTCACAAACATCCTATTATTACATTAATAATGATAATGTCGTTAGGATATATAACACTAGAAAGAAATTTGTACGCTCCCACTAACCCCACTATCACTTTTGTATCCTCTATACTTTGATAAAATCAGACAATTTGACTGTTATCAAAGTTAGAGAACATAGATTTCTGGAAAGCTTATCTGAGTCTACAATAGGCTCTATAAGCTAGTATATCAAACTCTGATCTTACCAGAATATAAACTCTAGGGACATTCTAGAATGAACTCTTCAAACAAATAAACCACAATGGATCTCTTATTCGAAGAAACCATTCAGGAACACCACTTTGCATTCATTAGCCAAAATACATAGTTTAATATCAACATTAACCAACAGATCCTTAATTGTTCAATCAATGTGACTAGAGATAAGTTTCTGCATAATCTACAATAGATTTCTGAGTATAACATTTCCATTGTCATACTATAAAGATCAAACTTTTAATAAGCTCACTTTGCTTTTGCTGCGCAAACAATTTACATATTTTATGAACGATTCATAATGAAAGCTTAATCAAGTTCAAAAAAATTGATCGTAGTAAGCTACGAACAATCTTAAATCTATGATTCAATACTAACTTCCGAAATCGATATCAAATATCGCTCCCACTATAAGTTATAGGATAAGTTTTCTTCGATAAGAAAACAAGCAGAACCATTTAATATCAAATACTTCGTAAATGATTCTAACATCTTATTGGACTTATATGGAAGATATCGAAGGGTTATTTCATCTTATTAATTATGTAGTTCCATTTATAGTTTATCACTCTCACATTTAACTTCAATAAGTCAAGTCTTTTCTACAATCATTAACATCTAATGTTACACACCAAGTAATAAAATAATTTTATTGCTCGGGATCGTAGAAAAGATATTCTATCAAATAGAATACAATATTTTATTAAATAGAATAAATGATAAATTTTTACTTGTACCTCTGAGACGCAAATACTTTTCGATTATATAATCATTATACAAAAGAAGATTCAAATCTCAAACTTTTCAAGATTCGAATTTTCTACTTATACATATCATATATGTAACTGTATAAACAAATGGAACATTAATTAAAAGGATGATTTAGTGTTACTGGAGCATATCCCCAAGAGTATTGAAAATAATTCGATAACACTTAATATCAAACGAACCAAATCATATAAGATTCGATTTCTCCCACTGATGAATTCCATCACGATGGAATTGTAGAAGAATAATATTGAGTAAGAATCATATTCAATAAATAACCTTAGAACTAATTACCATAAATTCATATGTTTGATCATATCAAACATCTTTGAACAATTCAAAGAATCGTGATGAATTTTAAAGATACAGTTTTCAAAACTTCAGATCGAGAATCTTTGAACCAGTTAAAATATTTGATCCATATTTCATTAGAACAGATTGAAAGTTCTCGAACCTTTCAAGACGTTCAATATGTGTTCTTTCAGAAATGCGTAACTAAGTCATGATTACTCATTAACCAAGTTACAAAGTAAAGAAAACTACTCAAGGTAATTTATAATCATTAAACTACATACATCCAATGTATTAGTTTAATAAATTTGTGGTCCAATGACGATCATTGGTTAAATGAGATTTAGTCAAATTCGCGAATACAATATTCATTAAATGGATAAGGATATGTGGTGTGATCTCGTATCAAACCATCTTTTACCATACAGAATAAGCATCTAATGTTTATGTGATAAAATCTCATAAAGTACAGTTCTAAATTATTTAGTTAACCGGATATTTTTCTTAATGTTTATCTCTTCATCAATGACACTACTAGTCATATTAAAATATGAAATAAATGTTTATAAAGAACAAATAACTATCCAATAGTCGCAAGTTCTGATATAAAATATCAAAACAATCATTAAACAATATTTTAAATAACTAGACGGTAGATCTGGTATCCAATACCTACAGTTGTCGTATTGTGAGAATCAATATTCTCTATACACAACTATACACATCTCCTTTCTTTAGCTTTATAATTTGTCTTCAACTATTCACAACAATTGTAGATAATTGATTAGCAAACTGTGTCTGACACACTACCTCTAAAGGTCACTAAAGTCAAGAAACGTCATTATCAGATAAACAAATACCTAATGGGGTTTTCTTAATGTCAGTCAAGAATCTCGAGACATGAACTAATTCAAGTCAATTCTTACTGCAAAAGAAACTATTCTCTATAGACTATTATATCATAAAACGGATATCTATTTAGATTACCTAATGTGACTTAGTAACTAAGTCACTAACCATCTTGATTTTCCAAGAAAATTGGAACAACGGTTCCCGATGGTTTTGTCTAATCTAACAATATACAAGCCTACTCTTAATCTAGAACCTATTCTAGAAATCTGCAACCATAAGGAAAGTCAGAATATATATATATATAATATGCATGCAGTGGATTAAAAGTTCAATTCTATCAACAATATAGAACACGGAAAACATAAGCGGCCTTTTTCATAATATTACACACTGCCTTAGTTATGGATTTTTAACCCAGTAGTGCCTCCCACTACTTTACATAATACTGTAATCCCCAACGGAAAACATGAATACAATAATTAAATTGAATTCCCTAGTGAGAAGTAGACCCATGAATATATTTCGACTCACAGTTTTGGCACATTCTCGCCTACGTATATTCACAGGTAGATAACTCATTGTCAATCACACTCACTGTGACTCCTGATTTCAGTCCTGACGGTTTCTCGTTATGACAGCTTTGGCATGTTCACAATGAGGCATATCAAGGGTTCACTTGTCAGTGACAAACTCAAGCTATCGATGTACTCCTGACAGCTTTGGCACATTCAGGATTTTCACTTTCACTTGAATTTGTCTCTTATCATATAAGTTCTACTGGCGCAAATGAACTACCATCAGCCATAACTGCACAGCTTTGGCACGATACATGTACAACATTAAGAAAACATTTGCATATGTACTAAAAAAACGGACCAATAAACAAGTATTCATAATACTAATTACTTTTATGCCTTATTTAAGCGGGGATATTCCTAAAGAGGGTCTTTACTCTACATCAAATGCAGATTTTAATCTAGATCAATTCCTCAACAGTTTAATTCTACCTAGGAAAATATAACTTAACTAAACCATTAAATCTTCGTTATGTTTTTCGTTAACATAGAATCGAAAAGTTAAGAAACATCTAAATTACATGTATGTGAAAATATCAAAATTGGATTATATATCATATATCAAGTAGGACAAATGTAATGGATGAAGGATCAAACCTGCTCTAATACCATTTTTGTTGGGGTTTTAGCGCGGGCGCAACGGAAGCTCAAGGTTCGGGCGAAATCGCAACTTTAAAAACTTTAAAAATTATCAAATAAATTATTCAATATTCAATATGAATAATTCATTCATATTTCACCTAAATATATTAATTCGATATCAAATAACGACATAAATATGTTAGATACATCGCGAAACTTTTACGAAAATATTTTTCCGTAAAATGGCATAAAACGCGTTTTTGTCCGAACCGACCAACCAATAAACATGTGGGCTGCCCAGGTCAACTCCAATAGTACTTAGGAAGTTCATGGGATGCCCGAACAGTGACCAATTCACTGTTTGGATAGCGGACACCCGGTAACGCCGGTTTTCACCGTTTTCGCATATTTCAACTCCGAAATAATTTCCAGCAATTGTTCCAATGTCCAAAACACATCCAAAACATTTATACAACATACTTTTCATCACCTAAAATCATATAAATTCCGGATCTGATTTGGTAACTAAAAATATCATTTTTCATGCTTTAAATCCAATTTTCTCAACATTAATCATATTAATAGTTACACCAACCAAAGTCACCACAAATGAAGAACTCGAGAACAATTCTAGGAGTTACAAGAGTGGTCATAACACTCTAGAATGGCAACAAGTCATCAAATGATAAAATTGAACTAATATTACAATAATATTATCCAATCTAACTTCACACATGCTTCTAACCTCCAAATCCATCCTCCAAATTAAAAAGCCCAAAAATATAAGAAAGGGAGAAATCCTAGAACTTGTCTAGATGCTCAAGAACAAGAAACAATCTTTCTAAGTTTAAGGGTTATGAAGATTACCTCCAAATCTCCTAATTTCCTCAAACTTTTTCTTGATTTCTTCACTTTCTTCTTTGTTTCTTCAAACTAATTTATAGAGCTTTTCTTTCAAGAAGGTTTCGGCCATAACATCTCAAGCAAGGAGAAAACAAAATTTTTAACTTAAAAAATAAGGCCAAACCGACTTTGGAGGGGTAAAATGATCATTTGGTCATTTTAATCAAATTAAATAATAATAAGCTTTAAGTTAACAAATCCAATTTGTAAACTTTAAGCTTAATAAAATCATGCCACATGTAACCAATAATAATCAAACATATTGCATAACAATTATGTAATATTAATATAATTTAATTATCTAGATATTTACCATTTAAACATCTAAATAATTAATTAATGCGATTATTATTATATATGTATTTTTATTTACATTAAATAAGAAATATATATATTAATGGCATGTGTCAAAGTCTCATTTGACAATTAATTAATATGTATCAAATCAAATCTTGTATCAAATACAAATACATATTAATTATTAGTTGAACAAAATGCCTCTAAAGCATGTATTTTCGTTTAACCGTTCAAACGATTCAAATTAACTCATTTAATCCGATGAAGTATTATGAATAATCTGTATTATTCATAACACGTTGCTTAAGTGCTCAATGAGTAAACTTCATATTGTGGGACTCTCTAAGTTTAGGTTTATCCGTCACGGAATCCAATTTCGTGTCCATAATTCACCCAGTCATGAATTATGACGACCACGGATAATCTCGATAAACTATGCAAGTTGAGGTCATTGCATATGTATAATCCCTCCATCACAGGCTATCAATATTATACCGGGGATATAGATAGGAACATCAAATCCCTAAGGTATAATATAGTCGACTTTTAAATTTACAATCTCTGAATAACACTCGTAACTCGCTTCCGAAGTATACCACGGCCATGGATTTACTAGATTGCAAATACGTACATGATACATATGCCATGTACACAGGACTGGCGGATTCTATCTGATACTCAGAGGATATCATGAGCATCAGTCCACACCCAACGAACAGGAAGAGATCTTATCTAAATAGATCGATGACGTGACTGCCATCAAAGTATGGAGGATATCTCATATATCCACAGTGGTATCTTAAGTAGAAGGACCATTATGCTACTCGACTCGAGAAGATTTCCATTAACGTTAGTGTACCATCTATTAGGAAATCTTCGGTAAGTCGTTCAGTGTTTATCAAATAAATACCTACACATCTATACGAGTCTCTCAAGACTCATGGTTCATTGGGATAAACCATCAAACCAAGTCTCAATATATGACATGTACTAGTCTCACCAGATTTTTACTAACCGATACGTGTCAGTAAATCTTGACCAGGAATTGTATTTGATAATATACTTCTAGTAGTGACACTTCCCAATATCAATTACAAATACTTTGTAACTGCACACTACAAAATATATTATCGGGTCTTTGTCTAATATATATATATATATATATATATATATATATATATATATATATATATATATATATATATCACTAAATCATATATATATAAAATCAAATATGTATATAAAGCAAGAAGTACTGCCATAAATAAGTAATATTATGGAAAAAAGAATTATTCATTTTCATGAATCAGACATAAATACAATCTGGATTGGCACTCCGAGCACCAACCCTAACAATAGAATTGTATTGAGATGATAAGCATTTAGCATGAATGATTTTGTTGTGATGAGAATGATGTTAAAAACCCTAGATATTGATTTGCTGAAGGGAAGTTTTAAACTGAATGTGGAAGTGAGGAATTGGGTATTAAATGTTGTATAGAAGTGTGGGTGAATAATGTTAGGGTTGGTGCTCGGAGTGCCAATCCGAATCATATTTATATCCGATTCATAAATACGAGCAATTTCATTTTCCATAATATTACTAATTTAATGGTAGCACCATTGTCTTTTATACACATATTCGATCTAATTACGATTGGATATTCAATTACGATTAGATCGAAACTAATTCTGGTTTTTTGATATGTGTATATTAGACAAAGATCCTAGGATTTACAATATAATGCGCAGTTACAATATAGTTTGTAATTGACATTAGGAATCGCACTATAAGATGTATATCCTTAAATAAAGTTCCTGGTCAAGATTTACTAACACGGGTCGGTTAGTAAAATCCGTTGAGACCAGTACATGTCGTATATCGTGACTTGGTCCGATGGTTTATCCCAATGAACCATGAGTCTCGGGACACTCGTATAGACATGTAGGTGTTTATTTGATAAGACACTGAACGACTCATTGAAGATTTCCTAATAGATGGTACACCAACGTCAATAGGAATCTTCTCGAGTTGAGCGAGCATAATGGTCATTTGACTTGAGATACCACAGTGGGATATATGAGTTATCCTCCACACTTTGATGGCAGTCACGTCACCGATCTATTCATGATCAGACCTCCGCCTGTTCGTTGGGTGTGGACTGATGCTCATGATATCCAGTGCGTATCAAGATAAGATCCGTCAGTCCTGTGTACAGTGGATATGCATCCTCACGTGTTTACGATCTAGTAAATCCATGGCCATGGTATAACTTCGAAAATCAGTTCCGAGTGTTATTTAGAGATCATAAATTGAAAGTCGACTATATTATACCGAACGGATTTGACGTTGTTATCTATATCCCAGGTATATATAGATAGTCTGTGACGGAGGGATTATACGTATGGAATAACCTCGACTTGCATAGTTTAGTGAGATTATCCGTGGTCGTCATAATCCATGAGTGGGTGGATTATGGACACGAAATTAGATTTCGTGACGGATAAACCTAAACTTAGAGAGTCCCACAATATGAAGTGTACTCGTTGAGTACTTGGGCAACGCGATATGAATAATATGGATTATTCATAACACTTCATCAGATTAAGCGAGTTAATTCGGATCGTTTAATCGGTTAAACGATAACACATGCATTAGGGGATTTTTGCCAATCATAATTATTGTGTATTTGTATTTGATACATAATACGATTAGATACACATTAATTATTCGTCAAATGAGATTTTGACACATGTCATAACTATATGTATTTTTTATTTATTGTAAATAAAAATACATAGACAATAATAATTATATTAATTGATTATTTGGATATTTAATTGTTAAATATTTAAATAATTAATTAACAAACTTTTTTCATAATTGTTATGAAATTTGTCCAATTATTTTTGGTTTACATGGAATGATTTAATTATGCTTTATGTGTGCAATTTTGATTGGATAACATAAAGTTTAATTATAATTTAATATGATTGAATTTCCAAAAACCCCTAACTACCCCTTAATGTCGGCAATTTACTTCTTTAAAAAGAAAAAAAATTTTATTTTCCCTTTGAAGCTTATCCATGGCCGAAAACACAAAACAAAAGCTCCCAATTATCATTTGATGATCCATGAAGAAAATGAAGAGAAAAATCAAGAAAAGCTTAAGAAAAATTAGAGATTAAAGTAATCTTCAATCCCCTTAAGCTTTTGAAAACTTATTTCATGTTCTTGATTTTTTCTAGTTTGATTCTAGGGTTTCTTTCATTTATAAATTTGGGGCTTTTGATGTTGGATGATGGAATTGGAAGTATAGTGCATGTGTGAAGTATTTTTGGTTGATTTTATTGTAATATTAGACCAATTTGTTCATTTGATGACATGTTGCCATTCTAGAGTGTTATGACCACTCTTGTAATGCCTATAATTGTTCTTGGGTGATTCATATGTGGTGACTTGAGTTGGTGTTTTGATTAATTTGATTGATATTGAAAAATTGGATTTCAAGCATGAAAATTAGGCAATTTCGGTTCTGGATCAGATTTGGAGTTGATTCTATTTTTGTGAAGAAAATAATGTATTTTGAATGTATTGTATGTGTTTTGGGAGTTGGAACAATTGTCGAAAAGTGCTTCGGAGTTGAAATGAACGAAAATGGCGAAAAACGGCATTACCGGGTGACTTTTGAGGCAACCAGGTGACGGCTGTCCAAACAGTGAGTTCGTCAGTGTTCGGGCAGCCTATGAACTACCCTAACACTATTGGGGCTGACATGAGCAATCCCTATAAGTGTTGGGTGGTCAGTTCGATCAAAAATGTATTTTGCGTCATTTTACGAAAAAATATTTTTCATAAAAGTTTCGTAAAGTTTCTATTGAATTTATGTCGCTATTTGATATCGAATAAATAGGTTTAGGTGAAATATGAATAAATTATTCATATTAGATATTGAATAATTTATTCGGTAATTTGAAAAAGTTTTAAATTACAATTTCGCCCGAACCGCGCTTCCGCTGCGCCCTTCGCCCAAAACCCCCATAAAAAATGGTATCAGAGCAGGTCTGATGCTTCATCCATTACATTATCCATGCTTGATTTTGATATTTAATCCAATTTTAATGTTCACACATGCATATAATCTATATATATTTCTTGACTTTTCGGTTCTACACTAAGGAAAATGTAACGGAAATTTAATCGTTAAATTAAGTTATGTTTTTTATATGTATAATTGAATTGTTTAGGAAATGATTTAGATGAAAATTTTGCATTTGATGTATAGTATAGCTTCCTAGAGGAAAATCCCCGCTTAGAAATATGGATGTAAAGTGACGTGTATTGGATACATGTTTCGTGGTCCGTCTTGTCAGTACGGTTTATGGGTATCTTTCTATAACTGCATCCGAATCGTGCCAAAGCTGTGAGGGTGTAGGTTATGGGATTTTATCCATGCCGGTTGTATATTGATACTAGACAATTCAAGTGAAAGTGGAAATCCTGAACGTGCCAAAGCTATCAAGATTACATCGGTAGCTTGAGTTTGTCATTGACAAGTGAAGCCTTGATATGCCTCTTTGTGAACGTGCCAAAGCTATCATAACGAGAATGTTCAGGACCAAAATCAGGAGTCACTGGTGAGTGATTGACAATGGGTTATCTACCTAATGAATATACGTAAGCGAGATCGTTCCAAAGTTGTGAGTCGAAATATATTCATGGGATCTTACTATCACTATGAAATTCGATTTAATTATTGAATTCCCGTTCTCCATTGGGGATTACGGAATTACGTAAAGTAGTGGGAGACATTGTTGGGTTAAAAATCCATAACTAAAATAATGCGTAATTTTATGGAAAAATCCACTTCGTTTTCCTTTTTTTTATTCTATATTGTTTATAGAATTATAGAATTATACTTATAATCCACTGCATGCTTATTACTTGAATAAGTTTTCTGACTTTACTTATGGTTGCGTTATTCTAGAATAGGTTCTAGAAAGACAGTAGACTTAGATATTGTTAGATTAGTTAAAACCATCGGGAACTGTTGTTCCGATTTCCTTGTAAATCAAGATGGTTAGTGACTTAGTTTCTAAGTCACGATTAGGTAATCTAAATAGATATATGTTTTAGGATATAATTATCTAGAGAGAATAGTTTCTTGTACAATAAGAATTGACACGAACTAGTTCATGTATCGAGAATCTTAACTGCATTAAGAAAACCTCTTTCGTATTTGTTTATCTTATAATGACGTTTCTTGGCTTTTAGTGACTTTTAGAAGTCATGTGTCTGACACAGTTTGCTAATCGATTATTTGTAATTATTGTGAATAATTGAATGCAAATTATAGAGCTTAAGAAAAAAGATGTGTATAGTTGTGTATAAAGAATATTGATTCTCACAATACGACAACTATAGGTATTGGGTACCAGATCTCTCATCTAGTTAATTAAAATAATATTTAATAACTGTTTTGATATTTGATATCAGAACTTGTGACTATTGGATAATTACTTGTTCTTTATAAACAGTTGTTACATATTTTAATACGACTAGTAGTATCATTGTTGAAAAGATAAACATTAAGAAAATATTCGGTTAACTAATTAACTTAGAATCGTGCTTTATGAGTTTTTATCACATAAGCATTGGATGTTTGTTCCTTATGGTAAAGGATGCTCTGATAGGAGTTCACACCATATATCTTTATCCATTTAATGAATATTGTATTCAGGATGTGATTAAATCTCATTTAACCAATGTTCGTCATTGGACCATAAGATTTATTAAACTAATACATTGGATGTATGTAGTTTAATGAATTAGTAATTGTCTTAGATAGTTTTCTTTACTCTGTAACTTAGTTAATGAATTGTCATTACTTAGTTACATGTTTCTAATAAAGAACATGTTGAACGTCTTGAATTTTTCGAGAACTTTCAATATGTTTCTAATGAAATGTGGATAGAATATTTTGAATGGTTCAAAGTTATTCTATTTGTAGTATTGAAAACTATAACTTTAAAATTCATCGTGAGTCTTTGAATTGTTCAAAGATGTTTGATATTATCAAACACGTGAATTTAAGGCAATTAGTTCTAAAGTTATTTAATGAATGTGATTCTTACTCAATATTAAACTTCCACGATTCCATATTGATGGAATTGGTCAGTGGGAGTAATTGAATCTTATATGATTTGATTCGTTAATATTGAGTGTTACCGAATTTGTTTCAATACTTTTAGGGTTATGCTCCAGTCACTAATCCATCTATTTAATTAAGGTTCCATTTGTTTCTACGATTACATATATGATATGTATAGTAGAAAATTCGAATCTTGAAAAGTTTGAGATTTGAGACTTTCTTTTTTATAATAGTTATATAATTGAAAGTACTTGCACCTTGGAGGTACAAGTAAAAGTTTATCATTTATTCTATTTAATAGAATATTGATTATATTTGATAGAATATCTTTTCTACGATCCCGAGTAATAAAATTATTTTATTACCCGGTATGTTAACATCAGATGTTGACAATGTAGAAAAGACTTGGCTTATTGAAGTCAAATGTGAGAATGATAAACTATAATGGAACTACATAATTAATAAGATGAAAAGACCCTTAGAAATTTTCCGTATAAGTTCAATAGGATGTCATAATCGTTTACAAAGCATTTGATACTTAATGATTCTGTTGTTTTCTTATCGAAGAAAATTATTTTATAACTTATAGTGGGAACGATATTTGGTATCGATTTCAGAAATTAGCATTGAACCATAGATCTAAGATTGTTCAAGGCTTACTACGATCAAGTTTTGAACTTGATTAGGCTTTCATTATGAATTGTTCATAAAATGTGCAATTGTTTGCGCAGCAAAAGCAAAGTGAGCTTGATAAAGGTTTGACTTCTATAGTATGACAATGAGAAAGGTTATGTTCAATAGTCTATTGTAGATTTTGAGAAAACTTGTCTCTAGTCGTACTAATTGAACAATTAAAGATCTGTTGGTTAATGTTGGTATTAAACTGTATTTTAGCTAAAGAATGCAAAGTGGCGTTCTTGAGTGATTTCTTCGAATGAGAGATCCGTCGTGATTTCTTTGTTTGAAGAAGTTCATTCTAGAATGGCTCTAGAGTTTGTATTCTACTAAGATCACAGTTTGATATACTAGCTTATGGAGCCTATTGTAGACTCATATAAGCTTTCCAGAAATCTGTGTTCTCTGATTTTGATATCAGTCAAATTGTTTGGTTTTATCGAAGTGTAGAGAATATGTATTTGTTAGTAGGGTCATTGGGAGAATACAAATTATTTCTAGTGTTATATATCATAAGTCTTCTTTTCTCCGTGAAAGCAGTGGGAGTAGTCTATGTTATATTTGATATAAAGTTTCATATATGATATAAAACTAAGAGACTTGTGAGAAACTCTCATTAGTCGCGTATTAGATATGATCTAATAAATGACACAGCAAGACTATATGTATGACAGTTAGTATAACTGTTTGACAGTTAAAGTGTCTTTTATAAATATAGTATTCATCTTTCGTAAATGATGATTCATTTGTCGAAAGAGAGACTGATTAGAATGTCTAGTCAATCTTATGCATCATATGATGATGGCGTAATGAATATTATATTATGTGCGATTAAAGATATCAATTTAATCGTAATTGTTACGAGTTATTTTGATATGTTGTAGATCATATGATGGATCTTGAAACATGTTCTTTGTGATCTTTGAGATATTAAGAACGAGTTTCTTATTCATGGAGAATTCAGTCTGCAACTATAACGTCAGATTAGTTTTGATCCTAATTATGACATTAGATGGTCTATTTCATATAAAGTCAGAAAAGATGCAGTGGGAGTGTCACCGTTGATTCTACTAAACTAGTGGAATCAATTGCAACTTATGAAGTTTTGACTTAAGAAGTTGCAAAGTGACCTCAATGATTATAAGTGTTGATATTAGTGTAGTGGTTGCGGTTGTCTCAAAGTATTTGAATTTGATTCCTAAATACATAGATAATTCAGTAGCTATATCACAATACTGATATAACATCTGAGTCATATTCATATGGAATTTTGATTCTACAAAATATGAATGATGCTGGCTAAGGAAAAAAGTTAGATTTGTTGGACAGACTCAATTTGTTAAAGCAGACTTACTTGTTGTTGCCTACCTCTTGAGTGCTAGGTGAGCTCTTGAGGGCAATGACTATGCGATACATATTAAGATGTGTATAGGATACCGTGGATTGGCACTAGAGCAAATGGGAGAAATTTTTAGGGTTGGTGCTCGGAGTGTCCATCCGGATCGTATTTATATCCGATTCATAAATATGAACAATTCTGTTTTCCATAATATTACTAATTTAATGGTGGCACTCTTGTCTTTTATACACATATTCGATCTAATTACGATTGGATATTCAATTATGATTAGATCGAAACTAATTATGGTTTAGTGATACGTGTATATTAGACAAAGACCCTATGATTTACAATATAATGCGCAGTTACAACATAGTTTGTAATTGACATTGGGAAGCGTACTATAAGATGTATATCCTTAAATAAAGTTACTGGTGAAGATTTACTAACAAGGGTCAGTTAGTAAAATCCGCTGAGACCAGTACATATCGTATATCGTGACTTGATCTGATGGTTTATCCCAATGAACCATGAGTCTTAGGAGACTCGTATAGACTTGTAGGTGTTTATTTGATAATACATTGAACGACTCACTGAAGATTTCCTAATAGATGGTATACCAACTTCAATATGAATCTTCTCGAGTTGAGCGAGCATAGTGGTCCTTTGACTTGAGATACCATTGTGGGATATATGAGTTATCATCCACACTTTGATGGTAGTCACGTCACCGATCTATTCATGATCAGACCTCCGTCTGTTCGTTGGGTGTGGACTGATGCTCATGATATCTAGTACGTATCAAGATATGATCTGTTAGTCTTGTGTACAAGGCATATGCATCCTCACATGTTTACGATCTAGTAAATCCATGGCCGTGGTATAACTTCGGAAATCAGTTCCGAGTGTTATTTAGAGATCGTAAATTGAAAGTCGACTATATTATACCGAACTGATTTGACGTTCTTATCTACATCCCAAGTATAATATAGATAGCCTGTGACAGAGGGATTATACGTATGCAATGACCTCGACTTGCATAGTTTAGTGAGATTATATGTGGTCGTCATAATCCATGAGTGGGTGGATTATGGACACAAAATTAGATTTCGTGACGGATAAACCTAAACTTAGAGAGTCCCACAATATGAAGTGTACTCGTTGAGCACTTGGGCAACGCGATATGAATAATACGGATTATTCATAATACTTCATCGGATTAAGTGAGTTAATTCGGATCGTTTAATCGGTTAAACGATAACACATGCATTAGGGGATTTTGGCCAATCGTAATTATTGTGTATTTGTATTTGATACATAATACAATTAGATACACATTAATTATTCGTCAAATGAGCTTTTGACACATGCCATAAATATATGTATTTGTTATTTATTGTAAATAAAAATACATATACAATAATAATTATATTAATTGATTATTTGGATATTTAATTGTTAAATATTTAAATAATTAATTAATAAAAAAATTTCATAAATGTTATGAAGTTTATCCAATTATTATTGGTTTACATGGCATGATTTAATTATGCTTTATGTGTGCAATTTTGATTGGATAACATAAAGTTTAATTATAATTTAATTTGATTGAATTTTCAAAATCCCCTAACTACCCTTTAATGTCGGCAATTTGCTTCTTTAAAAAGAAAAAAAATTTATTTTCCCTTTGAAGCTTATCCATGGCCGAAAAACACAAAACAAAATCTCCCAATTATCATTTGATGATCCATGAAGAAAAGGAAGAGAAAAATCAAGAAAAGCTTAAGAAAAATTAGAGATTAAAGGTAATCTTAAATCCCCTTGAGCTTTTGAAAACTTGTTTCATGTTCTTGATTTTTTCTAGTTTGATTCTAGGGTTTCTTCCTTTTATAAATTTGGGGCTTTTGATGTTGGATGATGGAATTGGAAGTATAGTGCATGTGTGAAGTATTTTTGGTTGATATTATTGTAATGACATATTAGACCAATTTGTTCATTTGATGACATGTTTCCATTTTAGAGTGTTATGACCACTCTTGTAATGCCTAGAATTGTTCTTGGGTGATTCATATGTGGTGACTTGAGTTGGTGTTTTGATTAATTTGATTAATCTTGAAAAATTGGATTTAAAGCATGAAAATTAGGCAATTTCGGTTCTGGATCAGATCTGGAGTTGATTATATTTTTGTGATGAAAATAATATATTTTGAATGTATTGGATGTGTTTTGGGAGTTGGAACAATTGCCGGAAAGTGTTTCGGAGTTGAAATGAGCGAAAATGGCGAAAAACGGCGTTACTGGGTGACTTTTGAGGCAACCGGGTATGGCTATTCAAACAGTGAGTTCGTCACTGTTCGGGCAGCCCATGAAATGCCCTAATACTATTGGGGCTGACCTGAGCAGTCCCCATAAGTGTTGGGTGGTCGGTTCGGTCAAAAACGTGTTTTGCGTCATTTTGCGGAAAAACGTTTTTCGTAAAAGTTTCGCGAAGTTTCTATTGAATTTATGTCGCTATTTGATATCGAATAAATAGGTTTAGGTGAAATATGAATAAATTATTCATATTAGATATTGAATAATTTATTCGGTAATTAAAAAAGTTTTAAATTATGATTTCGCCCGAACCGCGCTTCCGTTGCGCCCTTCGCCCAAAACCCCATCAAATAAGACTTGTGCATTAGAAATAATAAAAAGATGGATTATGATGAATGAGAATTTCGGCCATGTAAGAGTATTAGGGGCTGTTTTTGGTTGTATAATGAAGATCTGAATTAAGTTGACAAGTAATGGTGATGTAATTAAAGGTGGAACTAGCTTAGATTGGTGTAATGGTGTTTAAATGGACATTTTGCGTATTAAGTGTTTGATGAAATGTCAAGCTTAGGTTAGGTTAAGGATTTAACCATATTTTGTACACAATAATATGAATTTAAAATACTGAAAAATTTGATGAAGGTTGTTGGATTGAATATTTTAAGTAAGACTGCGAACTGAGAAAGTTAGACAGCGAAGTTAGTTTGCGACACTTTCTGGACATGTCGTAATGAGCTTATAAGTTGAGTTTTTGAAGTCCAATTGAGGAGTCGAAAAATTATGAGTAACATAGACACATTAGAAAGTAACATATCAAAAAATTATAATTTTTAGACTTGATAGAATTCGGATCGAATTTTTGAAGTTAGTCTCTCTGCAGTTCACTGCATCCAATTTTCTGTCCAAACGGCTCCTAAAGTTTAGTTTGTAACTTGAGTTTTGAAAT
The DNA here is from genome assembly GCA_019454045.1 of Zanthoxylum bungeanum. Classification (NCBI taxonomy): domain Eukaryota; kingdom Viridiplantae; phylum Streptophyta; class Magnoliopsida; order Sapindales; family Rutaceae; genus Zanthoxylum; species Zanthoxylum bungeanum. The sequence goes on from SKCR01040385.1 coordinate 99,899, forward strand.
TCGAAATTGAAATCTGTAAACATCGATATAAACTAGAAAAACTAAGGTCCATTATATTAAAATTTCATCTTCTGATTCATTTAATTACAGTGAATTTTCAAATTTAAATATCGAGCATCGAGTTTTTCAGCGGCTAAGTAAAGTCTAAATTTCTGCTACCGCACTTGCGTAACTCAAACCTAGGTCCATAAAATTCGTAGGTAACCTATGTACTCCAAATAAATAGCGATATTGAGTGTCCATATATTGTATAGTCTATTGTGACTTAAGAAAGTATTTCGAGTTATAGAAATTAACAATTGCTTTGACTTTCGATCAGTGCAAGATTTCCCGACGATCGCCTACACTGTGTAACGATCCAGACTCATCATAGCACTGTGAGTGGAGTACTCTTTTTTTAGAAAATTTATTCCAATAATGTTGCAAGTTTTACAATTTATACTGTTTATATATTTGAATTTTGATTGATTGATGTTTGTACACAGTTTGAGAAGAGATATAGTTTGTTTACGAGCTTCGTGATTTTGAGTAAGAATAGTTTTGATGAGGTTGCTATCTGAAATGATTGAAATATTGATTTTGAGTTAATTATGTCATTTGATTATAAATTGGATTTTTATTTACATAAGCAATTAAGATTGGATTTATTTGAGTTTTTATATGATTTCGATATGTTTTATTATTTTTTTGAGCTTGGATTATGCTTGAGATGATTTGATATATTGATATGATTTTTTTTTTTTTTTTTTTATTTTTTTTTTGCAATTGACAGACAATGGAATTGACGTATCCCAAAATAAGTACACATATGGTTTCTCAGCTCGGGAACAAGGGGACGACAATACGTAACGCTCATGGATCCCCACTTGCCTCAGATGGGACATTCCTGACTGCAACTTCAGTGACTTGGGGGATGGCGATATGTAACACCCCAAGTCACTAGTTTAGGCGTATGGGGACGGCGATACATAACGCCCGCATGCGTAAGGTTTTCTACAGATGCTTCAATTTTTTTGAGATTTCTGATTTTCGTTCAACGTTTTCCACAGAGTTTTTTGAGAATGAACATTATTTATACTTTTATGAGTTCAGAAGAAATTTTTATAGCAAATTTAATTTATTAGTATCGCTCTTATTTTCTTATTACTCCACCCACTGGGTTCTTGTAACTCACATATTTCCACTCCTCAGTTTTGTAGGTAGATATTTATGATGATCCATAGCGAATTAGGAGCTCGATATCGAGGAAGAGAAGCAAACTACAGTCCCTAGAGAGTATGGGTCCTCAATGTAAAGTTTGATGGTCGCATTCAAATAGAATGCATGTGTCTTATTATAAGTCGAGTCCAGTTATATATGATTGAGTTACAGTATGTAAATATTTCAGGATATTAATAAAAAAATTTGTGTTACCGATTAGAATGTGAAATGGAATAGTATGTGCCAGTCATATTGGCATGATATAATGTATACTAGCGGAAGTTATGTAATGATCAGAGGCTTATTGTGGTAGTGATGATCCATCGTCTACAGGTAGCATCTCCTGAAGGAAGATGTTACAAAATTGATATCAGAGCATGGTCCAGAGATCAATGACTGCAATATGAGGGTGTTAGTGTCTTGTATATGTGGTATGGTCGAAGTACCCATATATATGGGGCTACTCTCCAGTATCATCGATCTTTCGGTATGTTTGCATCTACCTTAGTATAGAATATCCTATAGAGATAGATGAGCCCATCTGTCGATAATTTCCTAACCAGAGTTAGGAATCAGGTTTGTAAATATGTGACAGGGTGCCAAATTACGTTAAGAGTTAGTTACACCATTCATTGAGTAATGATGAGGTAGTAAGCTGAAAATGTCCAGGAACTAGAATAGATGAGGAATATCTTAGAAGCATAACAACTATTTCAGGCAAGTAAGCAATATGTGAACTATATAGCAGTCTTAATATTGATCAAGAGTCATAGCATAAGAAAATACCAAGCCACTAAGAGTAGATAGACTCGGCCACGGTTCCGGTTCAGAACCGGAACCGAACCGGTTGGAACCGGAAGGTTCCGGTTCCGATTCCAGAACCGAAACCGTGGCCGACCGGTTCAGTTGGGGTTCGACCCCAACTCGAACCGGTTACGGTTCCACCGGTTCAACGGTTCCAACAGGAACCGAAACGGTTCCGGTTGGAACCGTAAGGTTCCAACAGGAACCCTAACCCCAAAGGCTAGTAGCCGTTGGGGGAGGGCAAAAAATTAAAAATTAAAAATTCCTAATATATCTCTAATAACGGTCTTAAAACGGTTATATTTAGGGGCTGTGTGGATGATTGGACTCGAGCTGATCTAAGACAGCAAGAAGATGCCCCCGATGATTTTGAAGATTTGTTCGATAATGCATCTGCAATAACAAGTGCAAGCGGAACCGGAGCTGAAGGATCAACTGATAATGATGATTGATAATTATAAAATTGTAAATTTACAAAGGGGAAATATCTTAAAATTGTAATGGAACTACGTGAGCTTTGATTCCTCTCACCCATGGAAGATACATAGGCAACTTAAATTTTTAAAATCTAAACTCAAGCTCTTTAATGTAATAATTTTATTTATTTATTATATTAATCTCATTTATTTTAATTTATTTTCGAAATTAAAAAAAAAAGTTCGAACCGAACCGGTTGATTCCGGTTCGATTTAAGGTTTCGGTTCCACTTCAGTGTGGAACTGGAATCGAACCGGAATTAACCGGTTCGGTTCCAGTTCCACACTTGTGGAACCGGAAACCGGCCGATTCGGTTCAGTTCCGAACCAAAACCGAACCGCCGGCCGGGTCTAATAGTAGAATTGAAATAAACTATGTAACCTAAAGCACATGTAGTGCTCTCACCCTTCTAGTAATATTCCTTTCTAGCTCACTAGGCAATACTCATAATCTTTTTATGATAGTTTTTCTGCTCCAAACCAATAAGTATACCTATGAGGAGACAAAATAAATTAATATTCTCTGAGATTTCTTACGATGAGCATTTAAGGTCAAGTCTCTAAGCTTCAAAATTGAATGACCCTTACTATTAAACTGAGACCGATATACCGGTAAGTTGATCAACATCCTGATGTTCTAGACTCCCGTGACATAGCTACTAAAATCGGGGAAAACCATATACCGGTACCATACCGGTCATCTAAATCTAGGATGATTATATACCGATATCATATCGATTATCATTGGCTTCATAAGCAACAAAAACTGGCATATAGGTCATCATACCAGTAAGTAGGTTCTCTACTTAAGTTCTGAAACTGGTTGAATACTGTTAGATAATGAAAGAAAGTCTTGAATTCACTATGTATGAATTTACAATAAACAAAAATAGAAAAGGAATCATATAGTTATGAAGAATAATAATGAATATAGGAAATCTTTATCTAATAGGGAAATATAATAAAACCATGAATCCTAATGGTATTAGGAATTCTATTTTGGATATTAATTCCATAATATATTCCTTAACACCCCCTCAAACTCAAGCTGGTAACGAAGGAGTAAGCTTGAGGTTGCATCTTGAAATCGGAGAGCGGGGTTCTGAAATTGAAAATCTTGAAACTTGGAGGCTGGAAACCTAAAGATAATGGATGAGCTTTAACCTACGAAGCCCGAAGGGGGAGCCAAAGCCAAAGAGGATGCCGAAGCCGAAAAGGGAGCAATATCCCAAAAAAGTGCTGAAGCCCGAGAGTGCCAAAGCCAGAGAGGGAGCGAAATCCTGAAAGAGAGCCGATGCCCAAGAGGGAGCGAAATCCCGAAATAAAGCCGAAGCCGAAAAGGGAGCGAAATCCCGAAAAAGAGCCGAAGCCCGAGAGTGCCGTAGCCAGAGAAGGAGCGAAATCTTGAAATAAAGCCGAAGCCGAAAAAAAAAGGAGCGAAATCCCGAAAGAGAGCCAAAGCCCAAGAGGGAGCGAAATCCCGAAATAAAGTTGAAGCCGAAAAATGGAGCGAAATCCCGAAAGAGAGCCGAAGCCCAAGAGGGAGCGAAATCCCGAAATAAACCCAAAGCCGAAAAAGGGAGCGAAATCCCGAAATAAAGCCGAAGCCGAAAAGAGAACCAAAAACAAGAGAGGGAGTAAAATCCCAACAGAGAACCGAAGCCTGACAGAGAGCCAAAGCCCAAGAGGGAGTGAAATCCCGACAGAGGACTGAAGACCAACAGAGTGCCAAAGTCCGATAGAGAACTGAAGCATGAGAGAGAGTCGATATCCGAGAGGGAGCCGAAGCAAAAAAAAATAGGATGCCCGATAAGGATTAGCGATGTTTTGTGATAGATTTGATTGGTGGAGTTGCGCAGGTTGGGAAAAGCAAATAGAAAAGAGAAAATGGTGATACCGTTGGTGCCTAATGCCCTTCCTAATATTTTATAAGAACCTGCTTCAGAATTTTTGGAAAAATATAGGACTTGTGGGAAAGGTGAACCTGGAGGCTGAGATCATAGGGACTTCTACTGTTTTTAATAGAAAGAATAATAACCTTGTGAATAATAAGAGCCTGATTTGGGACGTACTCCCAAGTGGTGGAAGAATTAAGATGGAGCTGAATGTGGGGGCAATAATTGATGATGATAGCACGAATTGATGATGTTATTTTAGTGAGACAAGATGAAAGTTAATTAATAGAGAGATAGCGACGCCAAGGGTAAGAAAACGTGAACCACTCGTGAATGGGTGGCGCGTGAGGTTCACGTGCCGATGGTGGCCGCGATCCCCACGCGCCGATGAAAGCAGAGAGAGTGAAACTAGAAAAATGAGAACCTGGGCTCTGATACCATGTTAGATAATGAAAGAAAGTCTTGAATTCACTCTGTATGAATTTACAATGATAAAGACCTTTATATAAGCTACATAGAAAACCAAAATAGAAAAGGAATCCTATAGTTATGAAGAATAATAATGAATATAGGAAATCTTTATCTAATAGGGAAATATAATAAAACCATGAATCCTAATGGTATTAGGAATTCTATTTTGGATATTAATTCCATAATATATTCCTTAACAATTACATACCAGATTCTATACTAGTAATTGTGTCGCTGGATCAAAATAACTTAATGCTCAATGATCAAATATTCGGAAACAATTCATATTATGACCGACATATCGGCTCTTGTCACTAGTACACCTATTCTGAGATTGAATTATTAAGTAAGACGGCGAATTGAGAAAGTTAGGCATCGAAGTTAGTTTGAGACACTCTCTGGACAGGTCGCAAAGCATCGCATATAAGTTGAGTTTTCGAAGTTCAATTGAGGAGACGTAAAATTATGAGTACAATAGACACATAAGAGAATAACAAATCCAAAAATTAGAATTTTTGGGCTTGACATGAATTCGTATCGAATTTTTGAATTTAGCCACTCTGTAGTTCATTGCATCTAGTTTTATATCCGAACAGCTCCTGAAGTTTAGTTTGTAGCTTGAGTTTCGAAATTCGAAATTGAAATCCATAAAAATCGATATAAATTAGACACACTAAGGTCTAATCTACTAAAATTTCAGCTCATGATTCATTCCCAATTATTTGCAATGAATTTTAAAATTTAGACTTCGAGCAACGAGTTTTTCAAAGGCTAAGTAAAGTCTAAATTTCCGCTACCGCATTTTCATAACTTCAAACCTAGGTCCGTAAAATTCGTAGGTAACCTAGATACTCCCAATAAACAGCGAGGTTGAGTGTCCATACATTGCATATTCTATTGTGTCTTACGAAAGTAACTAACAATTGCTTTGACTTTAGATCAATGTCAGGATTCCCGATGATCGCCTACGTCGTGAAGTGCTCTAGACTCATCAAAGCATTGTGAGTGGAGTATTTTTCAGAAAAATAATTCAAATAATGTTGCGAGTTTTATAATTTATACGTTTATATATTTGAAATTTGATTGATTAATGCTTTTACGTAGTTTTAGATGAGATATAGTTTGTTTACGAGCTTCGTGATTTTGCGTAAGAATGGTTTTGATGTGATTGCTATCTGAAATGTTGATTTTGAGTTAATTATGTCGTTTGATTATAAAATGGATTTTTATTTACATGAGCAACTAAGATTGGATTTATTTGAGTTTTTAGATGATTTCGATATGTTTTAATATTTTGTTGAGCTTGGATTATGCTTGAGATGATTTGATATATTGATATGATTTATGTTCTGTTTTTTTTTTTTTTTTTGTTATTGACAGACTATGGAATTGACGGATCCCGGAACATATGCACATGTAGTTTCTCAGCTCGGGATCAGGGAGACGGTGATATGTAACGCCTATAGATCCCCACCTGCCTCATATGGGACATTCCTCAGTGCAACTTAGCGACTTGAGGTACGACAATACGTAGCATCCCAAGACACTAGTTTAGGCGTATAAGGGGACGACGATATTAACGCCTCATGCGTCAGGTTTTCTACAGATGCTTTAGTTTTTTTTTTTCTTAAAGATTTCAAATTTTCATTCAATGTTTTCCACATAGATTTTCGAGAGTTTATAGCAAAGTTGATTTACTGGTATTGCTCTTATTTTCTTATAAAGTTTGATGGTTGCATTCAAATAGAATGCTTGAGTCTTATTATAAGTCGAGTCCAATTATATACAATTGAGTTATAGTATTTAAATATTTCAGGATATTAATAAAATATTTTTGTGTTACCGATTAAAAATGTGAAATGGAATAGTATGTGTCAGGCATGATATAAGGTATACTAGCAGATGTTATGTAATGATCAGAGACTTAGGGTGGTTGCAAGGATCCATCGCCTGTCGGTAGCATTTTTTTAAAGGGGATGTTACAATATTTTTGTTGCATCTTTCAATTTTTAATTTATATTTTTTTTATGCAACTTTGTAAGTTTCAACATCAATTTAATAAGATTACTCAATTTACCACTTTTTCCTCGACCTATGTCATAATTTAGCAGAATCCACCACCTTATCGTATGAAATAAGTTTGGGCCCAAAATTATCAATGCAATAAGATTAGGGATCGTCAATTTTCACTAGTATTTGTTGTCTTATGAATTTGAATTAGTTTCTATTTGAATTTTCTCAACTTATGAAGAATCAAAGAACCAACCATCTCTTTCTTGGAAGGGGTTGGAGTCCTCCTAATCATGTGGGTTGATTTTTTTTTTTTTTTTTTTTTTTTAGATATTTAAAAGTAGATTCAACCCGTTTTGGGCCATATATAAGTTGAAAAATATTCATTGTGTTACATATATATTTTTATCTATTCATTCATATATACATGATTTTTATTAATTAAATTCTCAATTGTAGCCAGACAAATTCAAGGATACATGATCTAAAACTGGCCTATTAACAAGCTTTTGTTGGAAGGTTTGAATTCAGTGAGTTTTGTGAAGAATTTCTTATAAAATATTATTAATATTTATTAAGATTTTATATTTACTCGTAATAGAAAATTATAAAAAATAATACAAATTCAGCTTAATACTCCAATTTTTTATTTATTGGAACGGTATACAAGAATTTAAACTTAGGAAAATTGGGTTATTGAGTTGGTCAAAAGAAAAATAAGTAGTGGTGGAGCCATTAATAAAGGGAAAAAACCTAACTGAGTAAAACGTCACGTAAAAAATAAAAAGAAAAAAGAAAACAGTAAGAGGGAACACAAAGACAGCTGATAGTAATTTTATTGTTTTTGAGGCGTTGCTTTTGAGGAGCTCTCAGAGCCTGCAAATAACATATGTTTCCTTTTTGGTGGCTTCTTCTTGTTGAATTCTTGATCCTGTTTTCTGAAAATAGAAGCGTGATGAGGAATATGGACCATTTTTTTAAAGCTAAAGAGGGAATCTATTTCAATATCAACAATGTTATATGTTGTTTGAATATATGGCAACAAAATTTATTCGGCAATTAATCACTAATCGTTGTTGAAGGCCTAATCTTATTTAATAAAAAATTACTGATTTAATTATCACTTATTATTGATTTTTTAAAATAATTCGATTTATAGAAATTTTCATTTTCTTCTTCTTTTTTTTCCTCATTTTTTTCTTATACAGAGATTTTAGTCACTTTATCAATTTTATGATTATTTAACCTTTTTTGTCATGATAAATGAATGATTTTTAGTGATTTTTTTAGGATATTAAGAGTTAAGTTTTAATTTTTAATTTTCAATCATACGAAATATCAACTTTACTTTTCCTGATTAATTTTTGATTAATCCCCAAATATTTTCAATTATTCACAAATCGCTAAAATCCTAAGAATCTATTTGCTTATGATTTCCGATTAAACTGTCCACATATGTGGAACTTGTATTTTTGTTTTTTTTTTAAATACCTTCTCTACAAACTTTTGACAGGAAAAAAAAAAAGCTCCCAGTTCAAATATTTGTTTGCTGGTTTGTGTTTTTGGACTGGGGTCCTTAATGGGCCCAGTTGTGTTTCTAGTATTATTATCATTAATTTCATGTTGGGTTATTTACGTTTTACTATTAAAATAATGATAAAATAACAATTGGGTATTATAAATATTAATATATTATATTTTACTACTAAATTTATATAAAATTTAACATTTTACTACTTTTCTATCTAAACCGTTAGTTGACCTTTAAAAAGACTGTGTTATCCTCAAAATAAAATAAAAGTGAAAATTACAATTATACCATTTAAAAACATATATAAATCTTATACATAACAATAAAAGAGATGCAATCAACAATCACATTTATAAAAATACTTTAGTCTCTAAACTGTCCATAAAACCAAACAAAATAAAGAATTTAATTTACCAAAATAATTTAATAATTAACATTCTCATAATATCCAAAATACTTTAAAGTATAACAATAAAAGAGATGTATAAAAGAATCATTAATTCTTTTTTCAATTATATTATTGACAGTGGAGGGGAACAATAAAAACAATGAGTAATAGTATTGTCAATATCTTTTTTAGTTTTTATTTTTGTTCTTCCTTTCATAATGACAAAATTACCCTTAAATATTTTTAGAATATTTATCATTTATAATAATTTGCGGGTTAGGACTCTTTTATCCTTACGATGTTAGCATGACGTAATGGTCAACTGACGGTCAACTAACGGTTTGGATGGAAAAGTAGAAAGATGTTAAATTTTATATAAATTTAGTAGTAAAATATAATATGTTAATATTCATAACACTCAATTGTTATTTTATCATAATTTTAGTAGTAAAACGTAAATAACATTTTCCTGTTAAAGCCAACTGTGAATGTTGTGAACGCCATTTCATTAAATCCTATCATCCAAATACAGGTCACCACAAATTCATATTGTAGTTAGGACTAATTTAAATTAATGATAAATATATATGTAGCCCAAAAACAAAAACAAAAACAAAATCATCCCATAAATTATTTCATCAAGCTCTATTTCTTAATTAATTTTAAATATGTTCTTTCAAAACGAAAATTAATAAGTTTGTTCCTAATCAACTTCTCACCTACTGCTTTTTAGGATGGATTTTCATTAGGAAGAGACTTGTTAGGGTCTATGGTTAATTGAGTCGCAATGAAGTATTGGGCTCATTTCATTGGGGTCTATCATCTCTCATGAATTGAATTTTTGGACTTCAATATTGGCTTGGGAAAAGGCAAAAATGCTCTCTTTACAAAGACCCAAAACACATATGGGGATGATAAGGATCATTATATTGAGGCCCAATTTTTTTAAAAAAGAGATGTATCTTTGCATCATTCTATGACGGATTCGCCCATGAATTGTCTTGATTTACTTAAAGTCTGAAATTTAATTATAAAGATAATATGGATTATTATATAATAATTTAAGAATTTGTTTGGTATTGTTTAAAATCATATTAATTTTTTTTTAAATTAAAATTATTTAAAATCTTTTGATGATATGTTTAAGACTATTAGTTAAGTAATACTCTCAAAACTTATCTTAAATATAATTGAATTTTAATCATGTAATACTAGTTAAGTAGCAATCCCAAAAATGATCCCCTAAATGTAACTAAAATTTAACCGTGTATTGCTATTCAAGCACACGTGACAGAAAATTATGAAAAATTTAACACAATTCAATTAAACACCATATCCAAATTCAAAATACACACATAACAAGTTCGCCTACACTCACCATATGGTGAGCATCTATACACTAAGTGTCATTTTGTAACGATTTACAAAAACAAAAACAAAAACAAAAGATTATGGTGATTTTGATATAGCATCATGTCACATCATCGCTCACCACATGATGAGTAAAATTACTCGCGAGATCATTAAAAGAATACATATAAATATTTGGGTTTTAAAGTACACCTCATTAAAAAAAAATGTCTATATTCATTTCATATCAAAATTGAAAATTAATGCATTCCTACCATTTCAACACACTCTTGATAAATGCATTAACACTTATTAAATATTTGACTAGTAAGCTAGAAGATGCGAAATTACTGGTGGGGAAATAGAATCCACTAAGCAAAATTTTTCCTTTTAATTGACCTAATTTTATGGAATCTCTTATATGATACCACAAAATCTCCCAATGCCGTCTCGTATGTTTTTTTTTCTTGTCTGCCAATATATTTGAGCAATATTATTATTGCATTACAGCACACACAAAGCCAGCAGGCTAAAAACATTTGACAAAACATTTGATCACCCAAATTCATTCTTTGAATTACAAACACACAGACTTGGAAACTTGAAAAAAAGAACTTTCCCAGTTTCATTCATTGAATTACAAATCACATTTGGTTTTTTTTGTAGACCACAATCCCCACTACTAAGGGTGGATATTGGCGCACGCAGATTAACGACGTCAAACCAAAAATTTGTTATGGCACTGTAACTTATTTTTTGACACCATTTTTTTAATATTTGTTTACAATATCACATCAACAACGGAATTTAAGATTAAAAAAAATAGAACAAAAGCACATTCTCTTCTTATTTTCTACTTTTTATTGAAACTTTTATGTTTCAACTTAATATTTTGACACTGTTTGTAGAGAGAATTGATTGAGAATATAAGTTAGATTATAAGTATTGGATTTAAAGTATAAGTTAACTTATGAGGTCACCAAACTCTATACCAAATAATATATTAAAGTACAAAAAATTATAACTAATAACTATATTTACTGCTTTAGTATAGTTTGACTTGATGTGATTATATTTTATGCGATCATCCGAGTTAAAAAAAAAAAAAAAAAAAAAAAAGAAAAAGGCAGTAGCTATATTTCATAGTCGCTGTGAATCAACCATCAACGGGCCCTAAATTTATGAGCCAAATAATGTTAATTTCATCATGCAGATAAAATAAAATTCTTCTGAAATGGAAGTGGCAAGTTGGAGAGTTTAATCAAAAACTGATACCAAAACATTTCATTAGAAATTTGAATGATTTGTCATTAATAAAAAATATCCGGAGATTAATCGAGAAGAGTAAAGTCGATATTTCGTATGATTGGATAAAAAAATTTAAAATCCATCTCTTAAGATCATCCAAAATTCACTAAAAAATATTTATTTATAATAGAAAAGGCTAAACAACCATAAAATTGAGAGTACTGGTAAAAGTTTAAAGAAGAAAAATAATAATGAGGAAAAGGAGAAAAACATGGGGTTTTTTTTCTTTTTTCTTTTTTTTCTTTTTAATGTAAATGGAACAATTTTCAAAATCAGAAATTAATCGATCAAAAATCAATAATTTTAGATAGCGAACTAAATTAGTAAATTTTGGTTATATCGAATCGTTTCGATACCGATCTATGATTAATCACGGCTTAAACTATTATACTTACCATCTATCAAAAGGAGTGTGCAATGAGCTAAAAGCTAGTCAAAAAGATAACGGAAAGGAAAAAAAAAATGTTTTTAGAGTTTTCACGTGTGAAAAAAGAAAAAGAAAAATAAAAAAGTGGGTCTCTTTTCTGACTTTCTTTCTGCTTTTTATTATTAAATCAAAAATGATAAATATACTTAAATTCTTACCTAAAATAACTACACTCCTCTCACTGTAGCTAAGTGATCACTATAGCGATAACTGTAGTTACAATGAGAGAGGTGTAATTATTTTCGGTAAAATGGTAAGTAAGTGTATCACTTCTCTTATTAAATTTCTCTAACTTTCAAGTTTCAACTATCTGTAAGGAAAAAGTCTATATATGGCTGCAAAAATATGCCAACTTTAATAAGTCCCCATTTTTCACACACGATGTCTCTTATTGATAGTTTCTTCTCTTGGAAGGATTTTCAAGTGTTCTTGCAAAAATTCCTTTTGGGCTCAAAATAAATAATGGAAAATTTGTTTCCACAAGTCAAAAGATTTCTGCAAATTCGATGGCTCCAAGGGACATATATCAATCGTGAATTATTAAATGTGTATACCTAATCAATTTAATCGGCGATTAATTATTGATCGTTGATTCGATTTAACTTAAAATCGTCGATTTTTGATTTTTGAAAATCACTGGATTATGAAAAAACTCATTTTTTTTCTTTTTCTTTATAAACTTTTAATATCACTCATAATTTTATGATTGTTTAATTTTTCTCATAATAAATGAATGATTTTTAGTAATTTTTGGAGGATATTGCGAAATGAGTTTTAAATTTTTTTATTTCCAATCATGTAAAATGTCAACTTTAATCTTTTCGATTAATACCGAAATATTTCCAATTAATCGCAAATCACTATTGAAACAGTATTTTAATTAAATTTCCCAGGTGTATACTAATGGTCGGTTTGAGATTCACTTAAATAATATTTATAATCTATTATCAAAAGATGTTAAATAATTTTAATCTTGAGAAAAAATACTTTTAATATGATTTTTATTACTATCAAACAGACACTAAATTAAATGTCCGGCTTTCGATACCTCCAAATAATTGAAAACCTAATGTTTTTTTAGCTCCTATTGTCCTGGCATTGTCAATGAACCACCATTGATCTTTGACAATCTATAATTCATTTTTGCCCAATTTCCCCTCTAAATTACAGATAATTTATAATTACATCCGAAGATCAATTATTGCCCCTATCACTACAATTTTTGAAAAATAATATCATCACGGATAAAGTTATAATCGTCGATTTAAAAGATTAGTCTATTCGATGATACTTACCTATCGACGCTTAAGCAATACACCATTGTTCCATATTTTATATTCATTGAAATGAACTTATTTTGTTATCATTTGTTAATATGATAATTGATGATAGTATGAGAATTTTATTTATTTAGAAGGGTATTTTGGCAACTGAATAAGGTTTGAGATATCAAGAAAGACACTTATCACCGGATCGAAAAATTCTATTATATAACGGTGATATTAAGTTACTCATATTTACAATTCAATAATATATAGTAACAAAGAATTATTCCACTGCACCTGAGCTCATCTTGCATATTTAAGTGGATCCCAGTTTTATATTCATGCCTCCTAATTAAGATCAACGGTCCCACTTATGTCCATGCACTCTCAATGGCCATGCTTTGACAATGCCCCCCCGGGACCCTCATCATTTGACCAGATGAAAAATGAAAAAACAAAATTCCTCCTCATATAATTTACAGAGCAACAATCATTAAATATAAATAAATTTCAAAAAAATAACCTTATACTATGATATTATGATTTTATGAACACTAACTCTAACATTAAAGAACACATTTAGTATAGCGTTTTAACGCTCCAACCGAAGCCAAAGATATTCAAACAGTCTTGATATTTCTCTGGATAAATAAGCTAAAGTAAACATTTATGTTATATATTCAAATTTGATATATATATATATATATATATATATATATATATATATATATATATATAAACTTAAGAACGTGTAATGACAAATTTATAGTATAACAAACAATTTAAGAATATAAAAAATAAAAATTTATAATCGTTATATAGTATAACGCCCCTTATATTGTGTTGAAAACCTTATATTTATTGTTGAACTTGCAAAATTTGTAGATACTGATTTCTAATTCGTGTACTGTAGGAGGTGGAAACATTGAAAAAGATTGATGGGAAATAAGATGAAGGGCATTAATGTTCGCAATTAAGCTTGGAGAAATCATAGCTCCTTGTCCTTACCACCACTGGTGGTTTGATGAATGGACAACAATGGCAATGAATTTTCCTGTACTTAAGCTGAGAGACATACCCCATTTTGCTTAAGAAAGTTAGCAGTTGTGTAATTATAATATTGATTTAATGGGGGTGGTAAAATTTGATTTTCACAAAAAAATCATTATATATTTTTTGTTTTAACATGATAAATCAATTTTTCATTAATTTATATGATACATGTTGGGTGTGCAAACAAAGTTCCAAAGTCGCACATTGGTTAGAAATGAGGAAGATCATGAGCATATAAGGATGGACATGTATCTTCATTGGTATGAGGTCTTAGGCCCAAAGTGGACAATATCATACTAATGTGGAGATAAGTGATGTCTTAGGTTCCTTACAAGTGGTATCAGAGTCATGCCCCAGAGTTAGCTATGTGGATGAATCCTCGGAATACCGAACAAAAAGGTGGTGAGCCTCGATCGTGATCTGTGAATGTGCTCGGTTAGATAGACGGTGTGCTTCGGTCTTCATGGACGTGTCCTAATCCAAACACGGTGAAGAGGAGTTGGCCTAGGCTAGAGTGGACGGACGGATGATCGTTTGAGGGGAGGCTCGGTGGTCCTTTGTGGTCATTTGTTCGAGGGGAGGATTGTTGGGTGTGCAAACAAAGTCTCAAAATCCCACATTGGTTAGAAATGTGGAAGATCATGGGCATATAAGGATTGACATGTATCTTCATTGGTATGAGACCTTTTTGGTATAACCCAAGAGCAAATCCATGAGAGCTTAGGCCCAAAGTGGACAATATCATACCAATGTGGAGATAAGTGGTGTCCAAGGTTCCTTACAATAAATTTTAATAAAATTTTAGATTAAATATGAATAATTGTTCCTGTTCACTTATATATGACTCTGCCCGGGAATGAATTTAGGAAGAAATGAGCTGATATCATACACTTTCGTGTAGGGTTATATGTTTTCTAGAGATGCCGAAGTAAGACTTACGATAGCATTGCATCATTTGTTCTTTCAATGACAGTTTGGGATTTTTATTTTTCTCTCTCTAAACTTCAGGAAAAATAAACATATAATATGATAGTTTAAAACCCCCTCAAGATTTATTAATATATATTTACATACCTAAAAATGAATATATATATATATATATATATATATATATATATATATATATATATATATATATATATTCACACATTCAAGATTTATTAATATATAATTACATACCTAAAAACATATTTTAAGATCTAGTTTTAATAAATTTTTATCTACAAATGACGTGACTTGATGATATAAGACTTAATATTTGATTGCTCAAATCTTAGGTTTGAATTCATGAGGTGTACTTCTTTTAAGAGTCTGGGCAGCGAGGGTTTTACATGCTCTACTAAAACCCTGATCAGATTATTTCGCTGCGAGATTTCCAACGTTTCCAAAAAAAAAAAGTTTCATTAGAACTATTTGTTGACGACTGATTTCGGTCTCAGGGCAACATGAGAATATTACTCCCGAGACAATCCTCCCTCAATAGTGAATTTGTTCGGTTATGGGGGAACCAAAAACAAACTTGGCAAAAGACAGATAAATACACCAATCAACAAAGAGATTTAACGTGGTTCGGCGAATCAGATCCAACCTACATCCACGGGCACAGAACGGACGATGTTTTTATTACTGAGATATGCTTCTCTGATATCTCTTGTGTTTTACAAGTCTGATGATAATGATATTGATGCTTATTCTTCATTCTGATCTTGATTCTGATCTTCATTCTGATCTTGATTCTGATCTTGATTCTGATCTTCATTCTCCTTATGCACACTCTACCCTCATATTTATAATAGTGTAGAAATCAGATTCATTCTCCTACAAGAATTTCCTAGTTGAAACAATTTCCCTTTCCCATAAGGATTCATAGTCAAAAACTACACTCACTTCCTTTATCCTATTAGGACACTGACTTACTAGCTTTTCCCCATGAAAGTAGGATAACTTATTATCTTGTCCGTAAAAATAGGATGTCTTATCTTCTGGAGCACGTCTCGTCATATGCTCGGTCTTCATGAGGTCGGTCATGATGGTCCTTTGAGCTGAGAATGCTGCTACCGATATGATAATGCTCGGTCATCCGAACCAAAGTGGTCGGTCACCTATCATCAAGTGTTCGGTCTCTACCTGTTGGCTTTATAACACTCATATATTGCTCGGGTCGACATTAATGATTTCGACCGAGAAGGGAATTACCCTTTTTACCCATGTCGTACTCCTTCAATAACATAGGTCCTTAAAACACCATCAACACTATTATTAATTAAAATCAGTTTTCATTCATAGCTTTAAAATAAATCTATATCATAATTAAATATTGTTTATGGTTTACTGACTAGTTTTTTTTTAACGTTAAATATATCCCTAATTTTTTTCCCTTACTAATTTATTAAATTCTCTCTATACATAATTCAAAACATAAAAAAAAAAAAAAAAAATATGTATATATATATATATATATTGCCATTTGCCACCCAAATCAATTCACTAAATGTCCAGTGTTTTAATCATTATATTACTAATTTCACATCATTCTTAATTTGAGGAGAATATTTAATTCCTGTAATTATTTAATATTTTATGAACTATTAAATATTTTGGAAAAATCATTTAATAGATTAAACGCATAAAACATTGAATGCATATTTTGTATCTTTCTAAAACTCAAATATATATATATTTAACTCATTATCTTAAAAGATTATACTTATTAATAAAATAAGATTAAACACATAAAACATTAAATGTATATTTTATGTCTTTCTAAAATTCAAATATATTTTTAGCATATTATCTTAAAAGATTATACTTTTTAATAAAATAAATACTAAATGTAGATTAATGAAAATAAAAATCTTACATATAAAATTACCTAGAATTTTTTTTTTTTTTATTAAGATTAAAATTATTTTCTCAGTTTTTATTTATTACAAAAAATTATAATATCAATTTAAAAAAAAGCAGCATAATTTTTCGCCAAGAGCCTTAAATATCCTTGATTTGGCCCTGCAAAATGCAACTTCATGAATTTAAAGCATTAAATTCAAAATCAAAATTATATTGAAATGATTTCTAATTCGAAAATATATTACAAATAATAAAAATGTTATGCTAAATGAGTGTCATTAGGAAGTTTTAATATCATTTTTATAGAAATGAAAAAAATTATCAAAACATTAATAATTTTTTTCTTTTTCTATCAAAACATTTTTTAAATGGATTCTTAATAAATGTCCTTAAAATAACATTTCCCATATTAAAAAGGGAGGTGATATATCATGTGCCGGGTGTATATGTCATCTTTCTCACAGCAGCTAGGTCTCACATAATTATTGAGCCCAACTATTGTGAGAGATGATATATACACCCGACACATAATATAATTTTTTTCCAAGTATGGAAAAACTCTAACATGCATTGAATACCCAATTATGAATTGATCAAAGCAATAAATGCCAACTCATGAAAAGAGAGATTCTATGGGTATGACTGTGGTACCCAGGGGTATGACATACCCCTGGGTTTGTCACCGTTGGATCATTGTAAAATGATCCAACGGTGAGGGGAAAAAAATAAAGAAAGTGAAAAAACCGGTTAATCCGGTTACCACCACCTCAACACTCTCATTTTCCCCTAATTTTGCCCGAACACTCTCATTTTCCCTCTCTCTGAATTTTGCCCTAAAATTTTCCTCTCTCTCTCAATTCTCACGATCTCGCTCATTTTCCCCTAATTTTTGCTTAACGTGTGGCGTGTAAAGGGCCTTATACAGGTAAGTTATTTTCCGTGCAGAAAATGGTCCAGTTGCATGCTTTTATCCTGATGAATCAATTCGCTTTTGATCTTTTTGGTTGATGGTAGCAATCTTCAACCTTTCAGGTTTCCAGATCCATTGGTGATGTTTATCTAAAAAAGGCTGAGTTCAACAGGGAGCCTTTATATCTTCTCGGTCTCACAGAAGAAGGGAATTTGTGCCGTAAAATCACCGACGCCGACGCCTGCTTCTCCATTGCTGATTCTATATATAAAGTAAAGACATTTCTTGCTTCTTTGTCTTTCAATTTCTTTATGCACTATCTTCCTTCTCTTATTATTGTGAGTGGGAGTATGAGCTGCAGAGCTATTTGTTAGGATTTTGATTTGGTTTTGGGCGTGTTTTGTGGCTTTTCATTTTGTAAATGGGTTTGTGGGGATTTGTGGTTGTTGTTATTGAAACCCCTGTTTGGGGGATTTTGGACAAGGGTTATTATGATAATGGTATGTAGAAGTTTTGTAGTGTTTGGTTGGTGAGAAAACAGAGGAAAAGTAAAGAGAATAAAGATATGAGTGATTTAATTTTGGGTCTATTACTTAATCTAATAGTGTAAAATATATAGGGTTATGTTTTTGTGCTTGTTCCGTATTAGTTTATCCTCATTGCTGCTATTTAGATTTCAAAAAGTTTGGGAACATGCATTGGATTAGTTAATATATTTATATGTGTGTGTGTGTGTGTATGAATGTGGTGATCTTGTTATGCATGAATAATCTTGGCTTAATTAAATTTTGGCTTTAATGTAATCTGTAAGTTTTGTTTTTAATTTAAATCGCTTATATTCTAACCTAACCTAACCTTTGATCTTCATGATTCCAATAGAAGATATAAAAAATGTTCTATTTAAATTAAATTAACCTTTGATCTTCGTGGTTGTCAAGCTTTTTTCTAACTTTATATTAATTGAATTATCATTGTTGATTTATTCGTAGTCCATCATCTCTGTCATTGGTTGTAAACATCATGGCTAAACAAAAGAGGATTGAAACGAATGAACAACCGCATGGACCAGGCAAGCACGCATGGTGCTATTATTAGTAAGTTACTAGTTAACCAAATAGTGTCAATAGTGAAATAAGTTTATTTGATGATGTACATACAAAATTAATTTGACTTGTCTCGACAGTAAGTCCGAAGCAAAGCGGCTGAAAGAAGAAGGTCTTAAAATTACCAAAGAGGTATGCAATAAACTATTTCACTTTTCTTTATTATTTAACTTGATAGTGTGATTTATTAACCTTATATATATTTTTTGATTTCACTATATTATTTGGTTGTAGATAAAAGGTCACATAGGAACGAATTGGAAGAAAATGACCGTGGAACAGAAAGTTGCTTTTGTGAACAAGTACAATGAGGAATCTGTTAACCACGAAAAGGAGCCTCTTGGAATATTACGCGATCCAGTAGATAAGGTAGAAGAGAAAGACCATAACTACAGAGGAATATCAAGATGCAGTGTCACTCGCTTCTCGAAAATGGTTTCCACATTTAGTGTTCAACAAGAAGAAGCTGTAAGAGAGCTTGGATTTGGAAGCCTCTTGGGTCTCAGATGTGGGAGAGTGCGACAAGAGTTATGTAGATGGTTGGTTAAACAATGTGACGCGGAGAGAGGGATAATAACACTTAATGGAACTGAATACAATATGAGCGTTGAAAATTTTACTGCAATTATGGGTATTGAGGATGGGGGTTCAAACTTTGAGACTTACGGAGACGACAAGGACATAGCTGAGTTAAGAGCCCGGTATTGTACCAGTAAGAAAGGGATCCCAATAGCAATTGTGATTGAGAGACTAAGCAGTATTAGTACTGCAGATGATGATTTCTCTATTCTTTTTTGTTTGTTTGCTATCAGTACTATCCTCTGTCCTACTCCTGCCGCGTACATCAACCCATATTACCTGCATGCATTGAAAGATGTCAGGTCCATTAGATCGAAAAATTGGGCAACCTGGTGTTTACAGTTTTTATGGAATGGAGTGAAGAAGGTCAATCAAAACAAAATTTCTTCAATTAGAGGATGTGTGTTATTTTTAATGGTATGAAATGAATAATATTTGATCTCTTTTTTCGTCATGTTTGATCTCTTTAATTTCGTCATGTTTGTGCTACCACCATGCAGTCCATGTTTATGATTATGACATTTATTTGTTTCGGCAGATTTTCTATATGTCGTCCTCTACTTACCAGCTTTCTTCACCGAGGAATGGTTGCCAATCATGCAGTGGACGGCCGCGGAAATAAAAAAAAATTTTGAATGGGAGAAACAATTTGGTGGTTTCGGGAGCAATTCGGTATTAAATTAAGTTAATAATTTATTTTTATGGTATGCTTCAAGTTATCATTAACAAATTACTTATTATTTTTAAATATAAATAGGTTCCTATGAGGAGGGACAGTAGCCACCAAGAGAGTTTTGGACGTGCGAAAGATTGTGATCCAGTTATGACAAGCCTACAAAGAATTAAGGAAACTATAGGAGAACATGCCAAACAAACCTCGCTAAGCATGAAATTGATGGCTACTAAAGTGGAGCAATTGTCAAAAAAAGATTGATAAATTAGAAGAGTATTTGTACAAGCTAAATTCCCATGTTTTTGGAGAACAAGTGCGTCCGACTGATGAACCGACGTCGGTCCCTATCTTTGAAGATGCACAACCAGGCGACGCTAAGGTAGTAAATGCCCATGATAAAAAAACAACTACCATTAGTTCGTCTCTCTTGATGATTCATTCAAGTTGCAGCAGAAGCTTGCAGCAGCATTTAATGAATCAATGGCCAACCCTCAACCACGCTCCACTCTTCTAAAGGATGAGGTATGAATACAAGCAATTATATGTTTTTTTTTTTTACTTTCATTGTTATTATTTGAATATAATATATTACTTATTTTCTGTCACCTAGTCCTCGATGGATATAATTGGACAGAAGGCAGAGGCTCAAGACTCAGACATGTCTTTAATGCCTAATCGGCCACTGAGAAATAGAAAGCCAGACCCTTATCAATTGTCGCCATATGATCTTGTTGCAACAGGCGCAATGTCCAAATTTAAAGCTGGTCCTTTTTTGGTGAACAAGGCAGTCAATACTGATCATTTGAAGATAATTCAATATTGTTTTAATAAATTCGCTGAGAAAATGTACGAAATCATTTACCACCATAGACTGACTTATTTTGAATATATGTATATTCGAATGAAATTTTTTTTAATTCTTGTTCGGGTTGCTTGTAGTGATGTTATTGTCCGAACAAGTCATCAACATATCACACGGGGTAGCTTGTTGTCACTTTTGCCTGGTGAACCACTTCAAGGCGAGGTTGTATCTATTGGTTTTTACTGAGTTTTTCGTATAAGTAGGTAATAATAACTTACTTATTCCTCAGGTCATTTGCATGAAAGCCGAGTACCTCACCATACATGAGTCTTTGAAAAGAAATACTGAACCAATCAATTGGTTTTTACCGACAACCTTTGCTGTTAGTATTTTCGTTGTACCATAAAGCTGATTATTGTAATATCATTGCTTTTTTTATCTCATTCCTAGTCATAATATTTTTCTCTCGATTCAATAATTGATTATGTAGCAAATGGTACTTGAGCCAAATGCACAATTTGATTCGTTTCGTAGCGCTGCCCAATTGAAATATCATTATATGTCTGATCTGCAAAGATGCCAGCATGTACAATATATATATTTCTTTATGCTTCATTTATAATTTTTACGTTACTATTTCTTAATTGCATCCTTATATCTTATTTACTTGTCACTAGATATTCGTACCCATACACGACGGAAATTTCCATTGGTACATGCTATTGGTTAAGGTTAAAGAAAAAGTTTGTGAGATTTGGGATTCTTTACAGAGTGGGCGTCGAGCGCGTAAACGACAAAATCAAGTGAATATTATTGTAAGTGAACGACAAAATTCATTGAATAATATTTTAATTCCATCTCACTTTTTTCCTTGTTTATTATTTATAATAGATATTTTGTTGTATATCTATTATGCATAATTTTTTTATAACTAGTTTATTTTCTCATTTAGTTGCAAGCGCTGGATGTTATCCACCGCAGTTATGTACTGAATACATTCCCAGAACCGTGGAGCTTCCTGTCTTTCCAAGTGTGCAATGGTATAGGAGTTCCAACCCAACCCAACGGGTATGATTGCAGGATTTATGTTATTACATTTATGGACACTCCGGGAGTCTCCACCAGCACAACTTATCTTGTACGTGATGGGACTTCATATATTTACTGAATTACTCATTTTTGATGCTATAGCTATATTGAGTTCAGGTTATGGGGTGGTACATATACATATACTACTACTAGTTTGCCTGATTTTATATCTTTTGGACCAGCATGACTCCCAGGAAGCAAGAGTGACAATAGCATTGCAGCTGATTGACTCTCCATTCAATGAGAAACGTGATGAGATCTTACAGTCAGCAATGGGAGAGTATAACACACAACAGCAGCAGATTTCAATGCAAACACCAAGAGGGAAACCTCCGAAATTGTCAGTCAGAATCGAAAAGAACAGTAAAAAGAAAGGTCGTTTACGGAGAAAGGGTTAACGTATGCGTTACTCAAATAGTTAGTTCTGTAGTCAATGCATTTTGTATATTTTTTCCAACTGTGCAATGTAGCTGAATGCATTTTATACATCTTTTGAACAATTCATTAATATGCATCTTCATGCCTTTTGTATAATATGAGAAACTGTGAAATTTTGCTAGAAATCACTGGATGAGAGTTGCAAATGCTGTAAATACAGCAGTGTATGATGAATTGGGGTATTGTTTTTGGTCATCAGTTTAGACTTTTATTGACTTTCTTGTTTTACATGTTTTTGACTGATGTTTTGTTAACTGTTTTGGGGGATTTTTTTGACTGATGTTTTTTCTGAGCTGTTTTGGGCGTCTTCAGGGGTTGGTTGAGGGCAGTTATGGGCGTGGCTTCGGACGTTATTTGTGAAGGGTGTGCATGATGAATTGGGGCATTATTTTTTGGTCATCAGTTTAGCTTTTGTTGTAAGCATCTATCAACAACATTAAACAATTGATTGCATTCAATAATTCGGTGAACAACTTCTGTCTGTGCATGATCTCCCCTGACCGAAAATGGTTCCAAATAATCTGACTGAACCTTCCATGCTCTGGCCGAATATGGTTCCAAAAATATTCACTGAACCTTCCAAAACTCTGATCGAAAATGGTTCCTTAATTCGATGAAAACCTAGTTTACAAGCCAGTAAAAAAATTAAATCATTCCAAAAACATTATACATAAACTGAGGTGCAATAAAAACATTTCCAAAATTATGATACATTTGCCATTACAACATTCAACAGCACTGTGAATAGGTTCCAAAAAAATTGCCATTACAACATTCAACATCACTGTTAAGAGGTTCCAAAAATATTGCCATTACAACATCCATCGTGGTTATTACGTACTAATTACAACAAAACAAATGTCATCCAATAACGAAATAAAAGACTACATGGAGTAAGGCCACCATGTACAGTTTTCGTAACTGCATTGTGAAGAGGTTCCAAAAAAATTATTGTCACTACCGAAACCTGCAAAAGTTTTTATGTGTGCATTCAGTTCGGTCTATCATAAATTATGAAATTCAATCGTAACTATATACCTGCAATGCTTCCGAAGAAGTCGATGGCGTTGGATACGTAGATGACGTTACATTGTCACTTGCAAAACCTACAAATATTGACTGACCAATTATTTTTTGCAGGAACCGAATTCTGTAAACCAAAAAAAATTAATTTTCCTGTTCTTAATAACCTGATGAACATTCTGGTGTCGATGGCATCCAATACGTTTGTG
This sequence comes from Zanthoxylum bungeanum, assembly GCA_019454045.1. Taxonomy (NCBI): domain Eukaryota; kingdom Viridiplantae; phylum Streptophyta; class Magnoliopsida; order Sapindales; family Rutaceae; genus Zanthoxylum; species Zanthoxylum bungeanum. The sequence goes on from SKCR01040385.1 coordinate 123,750, forward strand.
ATGATACACTAGTCCACTGATACTAATTCCACCTTCATCATTAGCAGTAACAATTTTTATTGAACAGTTCCTTTTATTGTGCCCTGGTTGCTGACATTGGCTACATTTTCTAATTTTTACAACGTCATTCTTTGACCTTTTACCACATCCTTTTGTACTAATTATACCAGGGTTTTTGACTTGTATGCCCGTATCACAACCCATAACATTACCAAGTATTCCATCTTCTTTAATCGCATTAACTTCCAGAAATTTGCTTGTCAGTCGTTGAATCTCAGATAAAGCTTCTGTGTAAGCATGCTCATTTTTCGATGCAATTAAACACAAATTATTACATGCTGCTGCCAATGAACCAAATTTGGCAACCTCCATAAGGTGCTTGTCCATGTGAGGAGGTGCAATATCCACAATATGGTTGGTTGACTTCTTCGTGGTTTTGGTCCACCGCTCTATAATCAACGTAGGCGGTATACGAACCATTTGTTCCAATTTCATAACATGAAATATATGAGAACATGGAATACCTGACGACTCTAGCATCTTACATGAACACGAAATGTGAATGTTTTCAACATAAAAAACAACTGTCCATTTAAGGCTCGGGTGCTGAAACTTAGTAATTGTAAAGATATTCGAACGTATTGACTTGACACAATTCATCATAATTAACGATGACTCAGAAGCTATCTCTTCCCGAACCCATTTAAATACATTCTTCGTATAAACCTCAGAAGAATGTTTTTCGATGCTATGTAGATGTGTCATTAAAACTGGACTACTATAGGTCGATTCAAACTCATCTTTTGTTTCTTTATGTCGTATGCAGTACAATGCACGATATATTTGTCGAATAAAATCATATAATTTCAACTTCACCTGAAGGAAACGAGACAAGTATGAATTTAAACTCTCACACCTTTGCGTCGTTCGCATTCCACCAAAAAAAATTCCTTTCAGATAAGCCTCAGCCCATTTGCCACGTTTCTGGTACATCTTTTGAACCCATTCATTTTTCTCCAATCCCATCTCAGAAACTAAAGCAGCCCATTGTCTTTCAAATTCATCTATGTGATAGAAACCTGCCTGGAACAAAGCCAAGCAAACCTCTCCACGTGTTCTAAGCCCCAAGAACCGCGAATCTTGATTTTGTAAGAACAAAATCCTTCCAAGATCAAGTCCAACCCTGAAGGAACATTGCCCTTAAAAACCTTTCTTTATTTCTTTGGAGAATCATGAACAACGATACAGCGCCACAACGCTTGCCACACGTTGATAAGCTTTTGTTCCGTAAAACCAAGGAAGAATCCACTCCCTCAAGATGACACAAGTCAAATTATTTTGTAAAAAGATATATTATTGGTTAATTATCCATTACAATGAATAATGCCCCTTTAAATAGGTGGCTAACCCTAATTCTACCAAAATATAATAAAACCCTAATAAAATACTTGAAAATTCGTCCATGGGCTTTTTAATTTAATTAATGTTCAGCCCAACACTTAAACAACACATAACTTAAAAAAAATATAAAATATAAAACTTATAGGGATACATTGCGTCCTCATTTAGACCATGAAGGAATCCGAACTGGACTTTGATGAAAACTTCAAAGTTGTAGAGCTGCGAGTTCTCTTTTCAATGCAACTTGAATCACCAAAATCAGACATCGGACGGGAAAGTTACGTCCAAAATACGAAGACTGCGTAAATCATGCCACTACTAATGCACCATTCGGAAATAAAGCCCAAAATCAATCAAGGCAGCCCATGCACGTCCTAGACCCATTCCAATATTGCTTTAGACATAATAAAGCCTTCACATAATGTCTCATGCATGGACCAAACTCCGGAACCCAAGGAATCTTCCAAATCCACCAAAATGGCCCAAATACACCAATTTGACCAAGCCATGCAATCAGCCACAACTTCAAGTTAACTTGGCCCAACAAACAGAGCTCATTCTGGATCACATCACTATGGATAACGGCTTCATCATGAATGTGCTAAATTTTTGGTGAATTCTTCTTTCTTGATATTTGCTTGAGCATTTCTTTGAAGATGCCAGCAACACAAACGATGTGAACAGCCTCCCATAACTGTTTTAATTGCCTTTGACATTGCCTTGTCACCATCAGTTATGACTGACTTAGGTTGTTTATTATGCATTGCAGTAAGAAATGTCTGTAGCAGCCAAATATATGAGTCAACTGTTTCATCACTGAGTAAAGCAAAACCGAAAATAGTTGTTCTTCAATGGTGATTAACCCCAACGAACACAACTAAAGGTAAGTTGTAAGCATTTTTCTTATATGTCGCATCAAATGCCAAAACATCACCAAAACATTCATAATCATGTCGTGCAACAGTGTCAGTCCAGAACAAATTACGTAATATATTATCCTCATTCAAGGTATATTCGAAATACACACCAAGATCAGAATCGGCTTTTGCAGACAAATATGCAATTGCGGCCTCAGAATCCGTCTCTGATAAATCTGTACGTCGATTAGCATCGAGTTTATTCTGCAGATCTTTACCCATGAACCCAACATTATGAAAACCTCCTACCTGGTCAGATTTAAAATCAATGAATTGACAGACTTTAACCCCTACATTTTGCATTGCCTGAGCATGTGCTAAATCAGCATTACTGACATGTCTGTGGGAACGAAGAAATTGTGTCTCATATGGGGTTGCCAACATGTGACTGTGGTCATCAATAAATTTTACAACCACATATTTATGTCTAGAATAATTAAATTTGATATGGAGTTCCGCTGGACAACCGCTACGAGTAATGCCATTCGGTTCCCTCACTCGATCAGTTCGCTCCAAATATTTTTTTGACCTATAACCCTGGCAAGAGCAAACCCAAGAACGAAACACTATTTTGCCACTTTTATTATCTCGACGAATCTCATCTTTCCTAGTGGAGAATCCAACAGACTTTGAATGCTTTTTATACCATGTCTCGGCATCTTCGACTGAATCAAATTCTGAACCAACATGTATTGATCCGGTTATGTCATCTGTACATGTGTTATTTGAAGGTCGAAGCGAACTAATGTCTGTAGCATTACTTGGAGTGGCTGATATATCCCCGAAATATTGGCTGCAATCTTCTTCATTGAGGTCGAACCCTCGAGCTTCAATACTTCCAGTACCTGATGTTGAGTTCATCGCTACAACTGAAACAATTAACAAGTTCTTACGGTTGATGAAAGCTGATAAAAGATGATGAACAAACTTACTGAAAGTTGATGAAATATGCTGCTGGATTGTATATACTGATGAAGTCAGAACCACCGCACGTCCAGTTGGAAATATAAACAATGAAGAAGTTAATGAAACCTGATGAAAGTTGATGAATTTAACAAACTGAAAATTTATGAAATTAAATAATGGTTTGTACTTACTGATGCAGGCAGAACCACAGTTTAGTCAATGCCAAATAGAAACAATGAACAAACTGGTGATACCAGACACATTAAAGAAGCTGGACGTAAGAGGTAGAATGAATTTGGTTGCTTGGGATGGTTGGTGAAAATTAACTCCTTCATGAAGCACATCCACGAATTAGATTCCAAATAATTGTTGCTTTAGCATTTTAGTTTCCAGTAATGAATTAAGTTCAAAATAATAGGAGGCCCATGCTATGGATTTGGGCCTTAGCAGTCCAAATTGAACTTATCTCACAAATGTTGGAGTAAATGGTAATTACATTTTCATCTTATATAATTTACAAAAAAATATTTTCATACTAATTACATTTGAAAAGAAATAATAATGATTTAAAAAAAATTTAAAAATTTTCCTCCATGCTCATTAACTTGAGTTAATATTTGGAATTTTCCTCCATGCTCATTAACTTTAGTTAATGTCATGAATTTCTATTTAACAAATTCTCCTATAGGCTCATTAACTTTAGTCAATAGCCTAAATACTATAAAAAATTTAATATTTACATAAATAAATAAGTAGAAAATATTATTTTTTATACGAACCATTAGCCATCATTATTGGAATAGTAAGTGAAAAATAATTGTATAAAACTCGTATACATGCTAAATTGACATATGTAATAACCGAAAAATAGAAATTTTTCCTCCATGCTCATTAACTTAGTTAATATCCGAAATATTATTTTTTCAAAGGTAATTAGCCATAATAACTTACTTAATTGAAAAATACCAATAACTGATAAAAGAAATAATAAAACAAATGATACACGAAAAACTACTAAAAATTAATTTTCATACTAAATACCTTTCATATGAGGGATATGAAATAAAAATTATATGAAATAAAAAAAATATTAAACATGTAACAAAACCAATAATTTTGTGCTCATTCAATTGTGATGTTTCATCCTTATGAATTCACTTATAACCATTAAACATGAAATCAAGATCGAAATCGTGATCGAAATCGAAGCATTATTACATGATATTGAATAAAAAATAATAGTTAGCTATGACCAATAACATGAAACTTGACACCATTGAAATGCAATTTCACCATTGAGATGCAACTTTGAACCATAAAATATGCAATAAATATTTTATGCTTCAAAATATAAAAATTAAATAATGGTAATGAAACATGCAATGGGCGCATAAATATGACCATTGAATATGCAACGTATACCATTAAACTTGCAACTATGACCGTTGAATATGCAACTTCTATCATTGAACATGAAACTTTAGCAATAACATGCAATTGCTTCTGCCTCGAAAATCACACCTGCAACTATGAGCGTTGAATATGCAACTTCGACCATTAAACATGCAATTTTGACCAATAAATATGCAATATTTGGAAGATGAAACTTTTAGCAATAAACATGCAAAACGAGACCATTGAACATGAAACTTTAGCAATAACATGCAATGATTCTGCCTCGAAAATCACACTTGCAACTATGAGCGTTGAATATGAAACTTCCACCATTAAACATGCAACTTTGACCAATTAATATGCAATATTTCGAAGATGATGAAACTTTAGCAATAAACATGCAAAACGAGACCATTGAACAAGAAACTTTAGCAATAACATGCAATTGCTTCTGCCTCGAAAATCACACCTGTAACTATGAGCGTTAAATATGCAACTTTCACCATTAAACATGCAACTTTGACCAATAAATATGCAATATTTCGAAGATGTAACTTTTAGCAATAAACATGCAAAACGAGACCATTGAACATGAAACTTTAGCAATAACATGCAATTGCTTCTCCCTCGAAAATCACACATGCAACTATGACCGTTGAATATGCAACTTCTACCATTGAACATGCAACTTTGACCAAAAAATATGCAATATTTCGAAGATGAAACTTTTAGCAATAAACATGCAAACCGAGACCATTGAACATGAAACTTTAGCAATAACATGCAATTGCATCTGCCTCGAAAATCACACATGCAACTATGACCGTTAAATATGCAACTTCTACCATTAAACATGTAACTTTGACCAATAAATATGCAATATATTTTTATATTATTTTATTTTATCAATATTATAAAAAAATAAATTTTTTATATTATTTTATTTTTTTCAGTATTTTTTAAAAATAAATTTTTAAAAACTTACCATAAATTTTTTTCATAATTTTATTTTTATTAATATTTTATAATTTATATAATAAAAAATTATTTTTAAATTATTTTTTTTAGAGTAACTGGTTGCAACCGGCAGTGGCAACCAGTTACTCTCATTTTTTTTGTTTTTTAATGCCCCCAACCCTCGGGTATCTGATACCCAAGGGTATTGTAGCAATACCCAGATTCTATACAATAACAATGCAGCTTATTTCATTCAATAAATTAATTACAGGTGTCAGTGGCATTAATGATTAATATTCCCCTTTTTTTTTACTGGATGATTAATATTCCTACTTATGAACTAATAAAAATATATACTTTTTACATGAATTCAACAACAGACGAACAGCCAAATCTAAGACTAAACGTCCTAATTAAGTTGTCACCAATGGCATTGCCAAATCATGTAATAGTCAGAATCGTCAAGAGCAAATTTTTATGAGAAATTATCTCATTTACATCCTAAAAATAGCTTTTTTTTTTTTAAAAAAAAATTATCATGTGTCAATTCAATTTTATAAAAATGTATTATTTTTCATCCGAAATTGTAAAAGTGAATTATATTCCCAGTTCTTTGAAAAAAAAATATTTATTTTCCACTTTAAAAATATATAGAAATTGATATAATTTTGAAAATTCAAACTTTCGCTATTTTTAGGGTGGAAACCAGATAATTTCCCAAATATTATTAAAAAATAATAAAAATATTTTTAGTATAGACAAAATAAAAACGGCAAAAACTAGACAAAAATACAGTACGAAATGTATTAATCCCATTAAAACATTTATCGATAAATCCAAGAAAATACCGAAGAATTTAAAGAGAACCGGCTTTCCAATCTAATAACAGTATATATATATATTTTACAATGTACATATAAAATGCAACAAATACAAAGATGGATAAAATTAGTATTTTATGTTTAGGGTTTGCATATTTTGTAGTCACTGTCCAATTAAGCATCATGTGGTTTAATAATATTTCAGGCTCCTCGTGATTCCCAATACAGCTTTGTTCAACTGGAAAAGAGAAGTAGAATAATCAGTTAACAATCAATGAATCATAATTTGTGGTGGGAAAGGATTAAAAAGAGATTACCCTGTAATCGTTCGTAGGTAATTAAAACACATGCGTGAAGCGATTACTAAAAAGATTTACATAAATTTCTTTGCTGGATTATTTAAGCATCAATCAGGCAACAATACTAGAAAAAAAACGCTGATTTAAAACTGTTTAAAATATTCATAAAAGTATTTGATTACTGTTTTCAAAAAATCATAGATCTATGTGTCATAAATATTTATGACTGTTATTTTTCAATCATCTAACTATGACTGTTTCGTATCTTAATTTTGTTATCAGTTATTAAATAACGTCATATATTAATTATAAATTATTAATATTTAACATTCATTAAATGATAACGTTCATATATCAATAAATAATGATAGTTTGTTGTCATAAAAATAACGGAAAATGAGAATAATTTTATTTTTGAGCAATTTTTTTAGATTTTTCTAGAATTTAATTTCATTAAATTAATACCACAATATATATATATATATATATGAATTTCCAAAATAAAATCATTGTTATCATTTTTAATAATAAAAAAAACACTAATCATGTCAAATACAAAAAAAATAATAATTTTTTTTTCTTAGTACAATATTGTTAAAAAGTAGTCACCACATTAATCTATTTGCTAATTTATATAATGGAATAAATAAAGTTGATCCATTTAATTCGAACCTTATCCAATTCTGCCTTAGTATAATTGATTTTGTTGTTGAACTGTTATTGACAAAAACAAAAATAAAATTAATAAGTAGTTTAAGAACTCTTTGGTAGACCTGGCCGCCGGTTCGGTTCCGGTTCGGAACCGAACCGAACCGGCCGGTTCACGGTTCCACAAGTGTGGAACCGGACCGAACCGGTTAATTCCGGTTCGGTCCGGTTCCACACTTAAGTGGAACCGGAACCGTAACCGAACCGGAACCGAACAGGTCGGTTCCGGTTCGGTTTACGGTTCCCCTTTCGGTTTTTTTTTTTTTTTTTTTTTTTTTTAATAATAAAATTTAAAAAAAAAAAAAATTCTATAATCGTAATGTTTTTTCATACTATCACATCATTTTTATAGAATCTTTTTTTTTATAAAATTCTTTTAACATATAATCCTTTTTATAGCCAACTATTGGCTAGTGCTTTCTTTATATAAGCGATGTGGGATATTTGTTACTTGGCTATTGTGTCCCACATCGCTTATATAAAGAAGTCAATAACCAAGAGTTGGTTATAAAAAGGATGTGGACATTCATGTTTTAGTATTGCAATTTTAAACCTCATTAAGTCATTATTATTAATTAAAAAAATTGAGATTTACTTGTGAACCTTACGGTTCCAAGAAAATATATTTTTTTTTTTTTTACTTCCGGTTCCAACCGGAACCGTACGGTTCCGGTTGGAACCGTTGGAACCGCTGGAACCGTTCGGTTCCAGCGGTTCCAACCGGTTCGGTCAGGGTAAGAACCCTAACCGAACCGGTCAGGTTCCGGTTCGGTTCCGAACCGGAACCGGAACCGGTTGGAACCGGAACCTTCCGGTTCCAACCGGTTCGGTTCCGGTTCCGAACCGGAACCTTGGCCGGGTCTACTCTTTGGTAGTATACTGAAATTAAAAAATAAAATAAAATAACTTATAATGGGAAAAAAACAGTTCAAGAACTCAAAAAACATCACTCATACAAATTGAAAGCTTATAATAGCAGCTTATACAAAATTGAAAGCTTATTGCCAGGACCATAGGGGTGCGTAAAATCGGTTACGGTTTTGCGTGGAATCGGAGCCTATCCCAAAAAATCGGTTCCTAACTAACTGGATGACAACAAACAGCGAGAAATCAGTGAACCTCTATTACGAAGATCTAAGCGAGGCTGGATTCCATCATCCAAATACTCAGGATCAGAATACATTTTGCTTACAGACGAGGGGGAGCCAAAAACCTTCAACGAAGCTGTATCTCATAAAGACAAAGACAAATAGCCGGTGCACACAATGCAAGATGAAATGAAATCTCTGCAGAAAAACAACACTTATGAGATAGTCAAGCTCCCACATGGAATGAAGGCACTGAAGAACAAATGAGTGTTCAAGCTTAAGAAAGATGGCAGCGGAAATGTGGTGAAATACAAAGCTCGGCTTGTAGTCAAAGGATTCATACAGAAAAAGGGATTTGACTTTGATGAGATCTTTTCACCAGTGGTAAAAATGGCTTCAATCCGAGTTATCCTAGGATTGGTAGCCATTTTGAACTTGGAGCTTGAACAGATGGATGTCAAAACAACATTGATTCATAGTGATCTGAATGAAGAAATCTACATGGAGCAGCCAGAAGGATTCAAGGTTTCAGGAAAAGAAAACCTCATTTGCAAGCTGAAAAAGAGCTTGTACGGGCTCAAGCAAGCACCGAGGTAGTGGTACAAGAAGTTTGACTCATTCATGGTGGGTCAGAGATACAAAAGAACTGCAACATATCAATGTGTATACATTCAGAGGTTTCCAGATGGAAATTTCATTGCTCTTCTACTATATGTGGACGATATGTTGATTGTTGGACAAGAAGCAGCGAATATCAGCCAGCTAAAGAAGAAACTCTCCAAGTCTTTTGACATGAAAGACTTAGGACCAGCTCAACAGATTTTGGGAATAGAGATTATTCGTGACAGACATAACAAGAAGTTGTGGCTTTCACATGAGAGATATATTGAACGAATAATCAGAAGGTTCGATATACATAAAGCCAAATCAGTCAGCATTCCGCTAGCTCACCATTTCAAACTGAGCAAGAGTTCGTGTCTCTCATCCAAGAAATAGATAGAGGAGATGTCATCAATACCATATTCTTCAGCTGTTGGAAGCCTAATGTATGCAATGGTATGTACCAGGCCAGATATTGCACACGCAGTGGGTGTAGTGAGTCGTTTTCTCTCTAACATTGGAGAACAACACTGCGAGGTAGTCAAATGGATTCTCAAGTACCTCAAGGGGACATCAAAGTTTCGTCTGTGATACGGGGGAACTGATCTAATCTTGGAAGGCCATACAGATTCAGATATGGCAGGAGATCTTGATGGTAGAAAATCCACATCAGGTTTCATCTATAATTTTACAGGGGGAGTTGCGTCATGACAGTCAAGATTCCAGAGGTGTATTGCATTATCCACAACTGGAGCTGAGTACATTGCTATAGCTGAGGCAGGAAAGGAAATGTTGTGGTTAAAGCATTTCTCCAATAATTAGAGATCAAGAAGACAGAATACAAGATATATTATGACAGTCAGAGTGCTCTGGACTTGAGCAAAAACTCAATGTATCATTCATGGACGAAACACATTGATATTCGCTATCATTAGATACGTGAAGTAATGGATCAATAATTGATGAGACTAGTGAAGATCCATACAGATGAGAATCCAGCCGACATGTTAACAAAGGTGGTTACTCGGGACAAGCTAGAGTGTGCAGAGACATAGCCGGGATAGCTGTCAGATGACGATTATTTTTCGAATGTAGTTAAATGGGGAGAATTGTAAAGTCCAGCTGCATGGCAATAATTAGAAGCTTCCCATGCATCATCCAACTTCCATGGGTTGTTGCCATGCACAAAACATAAGCTTCCATGGCAACTTTCGGTGGTGATTGAAATTGCCATGAAATTAGGGAGTGAATGGTGGAAAACACTATAGAAGTGTTGAAAATGTAAGCCAAATATTGGCTATAAATACATGGCTTATTCTTAAGCTTAGATCATCCCAAATTTGTAAAGCTTCAAGTGTTAGAGAGCTTTGAGAGTGTTAGAGTGAAGGTTTTTTTTTTGTTTTGTAAAGTGTCAATACTTTGTAATTCTATTCTTGTAGTAATAGAGTTTCGATTTTTCCTTCAAATACACTCTAGAGTGATCAAAGAATCACATCAAATTCATACTTTAAGACACAACCATTCAAAGAATTCAGAGTCGAGATTGAGAGTTTCAGAGAGTTTAAGCTAATCTAGGGTTTTAGTTTGTTACAAATAGGAATCGAAATTGGAGAGCTGAAGAAAAATATACTGGTTTTCTTGATTTCAATATAAATTACAAATTGCATTTATATAGTCATTACAAAATAATCAATATTAATTACATATCAACTAACAACTAACATTAATATCATATATATCAATATTAATTACATATCAACTAACAACTTACATTAATATCATATCTATCAATATTAATTACATATCAACTAATAACTAACATTAATATCATATTCTATCAATACCCCCCCTCAAACTCAAGATGGTAGAGAGGAAACCAGATTGAGTTTGGAAACGAGGGTTATGTAACGGCCATGAAGAAAAGACTTGGTGAATATATCAGCTATTTGATCATCGGAGTGTAGATACACTAACTGAAGAGTACCGCGAGCAATATATTGATGAATGAAATGAAAATCAATCTCAATATGTTTGGTACGTTCATGGAATACATCATTATGCTCTATTTGAACAACGCTTTGATTGTCATAGTAAAGAGTAATAAGGGAAGGTTGAGGCACTCCTATATCTTCGAGGAGCCAACGTATCAATATTCAGCCTCAATACTAGAACGAGCAATCAAAATTTGTTTCTTCAAGAAATAAACGAGTCACCTAGAAAAACACAATAATCAGTAGTGGATCGATGATCAGTAAGGTCACCTGCCCAATCTTCATCAGAGTAAGCTCGAAGAACAATTGAAGAATTAGCAAAGAAATGAAGACCACAAAAGAGAGTGCCTGTAACATAGCGAATGATGCGAAATAAAATAACATAATGAAGAGATCGAGGAGCAGCCATGAATTGACTTACAATATGAACAACATAGGCAATGTCTGGTCGAGTGACAGTGAGATAAATGAGACTACCAACTAATTATCTATATAGAGTAGGATCATCAAGAAGAGTGTCATATATAACTGTAAGTTTAATATTATACTCGATAGAGTTGGAACTGTCTTGTTATCTATAAGGCCGACTCGAGAAATAAGATCAGAAGCATACTTAGCTTGAGATTGATGATAGCCATCATTAGAGGAAGTAACTCAAGGCCCAAGAAGTAACTCAGAGAACCAAGATCTTTCATTTCAAATTGTTAATTAAGAGACTGTTTAAGATCCATAATTCCTGAATCATCATCCCTAGTAATAATCATATCATCAACATAAAAAAGTATCATCACGATGTTTGTACCAGATTTGCGAAGGAATAGGGCAGAGTCATGTGGATTGGAGGTGAACCCAAGCTAACAAATAGTCGTATTGAACTTGGGAAACCATGCACAAGGAGTTTGTTTTAGACCATATAGGGTGCGGCGTAGGCGGAAAACCTTGTGTGGTGGATGATCAAGACCATGAGGGAGTTTCATGTAAATTTCTTCAGCTAGATCACCATTGAGAAAATTATTCTTGACATCCATCTGAAATAAACTCCATTGTTAAGCAACAGCAATAGCAATAGGCTGCGTACTGAGGTAAGATGAGTAATCGGAGTAAATGTCTCCTCATAATCAACCTCATATTCCTGAGTGAAGCCATTAACAACAAGACGTGCTTTATAATGCTCAATAGAGCCATTTGAATTTTTTTTATTTTATACACCCATTTGCATCCTACTGGAGTTTTACTGGGAGGAATATCAATTAGGTCCCAAGTACCGATTTTTGCCAAATCATGTAATTCCTCTTGCATAGCTTACTCCCAATTAAGATTAGAGGATGCCTCCCTATAGGATTGAGGTTCGTGCAAATAAATAATAGTGGCAAAGAAATGATAATTTTGAGGATAAGTAGAAGGGTGTCTTACTCGAGGAGGATAACGAAAAGATGAAGTATCAATATCGTGGGAGTGTTCAATCGCAAGGGTGTCAGAGACAGTATCTGTAGAAGAAACATCATCAGGGACATGTAGCAATGAGGGGTGGACGTTCGTAGGATCACTGGAGGTACCTACATCATGAACATATGGAAACAACTCGATAGAGAGATCAGTGAAAAATAGAGGGTGGTCTGAAGAAACTTTGAATTCGGAGAGGGAAGAGAACATAAACATGACGTGAGATGTTAGTTTTTTATGATATAGGATCCCAACAACGATACCCTTTTGTGTTCAATTCCATAACCTAAGAAACAACAAAGTCGAGCACGAGGTTTTAACTTGTGTTGCTCAGTAGGAGAAAGAATGACAAAACAAACACTCCCAAAATTTTTAAGAAGATCATATGAGGGATAAATACCATATAAGCACTCATAGGGAGACATGTGTTATTTAGTGACTGAAGAATGAATACCATTAATAACATATACTGCTGTGAGAGTGGCTTCACCCAAAAACATTATGGACAAGAAGATGATATGAGCATAAATCGAACAGAATCCAGAATATGACGATGTTTGCATTCTGCTCGCCCATTTTATTGAGAGCTGTATGGGAAATATCTTTGGGATATGGTACCTTATTCTTTCAAAAGTATTTGAAGTGTAGAATCAATATACTCTTTGGCATTATCAATGTGCAATATTTTGATGGTTTTGGAAAATTATGTTTTTACCATAGACGCAAAATCAATGAAAATCCGAGGTAGTTCAGATCACAGTTTCATAAGAAAGATCTAAGTAAACCGAGAATAATCATCAATGAATATGACAATATTTGGACCCTCCCATAGTGGGTGTATGAGAAGATCCCCATATATCAGAGTGAATTAAGTCAAAATGAGCGACATAAATTTTTTTAAAAGATAAAGCTGGTTGTTTTGTTAAGTTGACAAGAGACATAATGTAAAGAAGACTGTTCGGTAATAGAATCTAAGGACCCATTAGAAATCAAACGACAAAGTTTACTTAAAGAGGCGTGACCAATGCGTAGATGCCACAACTGAATTGGGATGGAGTAGACACCATACATAACTGGGAGACTCGAATGGAAGCAAGATGCAAGGATGTAAGCTCAAATAGACGTCCAACTCTACGGAATGTCCCAAGAATCTGCCCCGTCTGTAAATTCTGCACACGACAACCAGTGGAAGAATATATTAGTTCTAACCCAAGTTCACAGAGTTGACAAACATATATAAGATTGAAAGTAAGTTTCGGGAATAAGAAATGTGTTAGATGGAGGAAAATAACGTTGATTGAGAAGTCATGTTGTTGCAACAACCAGAATCAAAATACCAATGAGAATTACCTGAAATGGCAGATAAGGCAATAGAAGTACTATGAGGCATGAAAAGTATTTTTCTAATGAGTGTTTCGAAGTTACCAGTGGATGTAGGAGAGGCAGTGACCTCATAGGTAGCAGCAACAATTGTAATTTCTATATTGGAGGGCTGACCAAGTTTTTGGGGATGAGTGGGGCATTGCTCAGTGGAATGGCCAAACAGCTTGCAGTAGCGACAATCCACCCTAGTAGGACAAAGAGAGGCAATATGGTTTTTTCTTACATTTGTGATATTTAGTAAGACTGCATTCATTCAGAGTATGATCAGATTTGTTGCAGGTATGGAAAAATTTACTTCAACCTTTTGAGAATTTTTTTCCCGCGGTGGCAAGCACAACATCATTGCGAGATGGTTTAAGTAAGCCGACGCGAGTTTCAACGGACAATAACTAAGAGACAACAACTTCCAATGTAGGTAGAAGAGATTGATGTAATAAAGAGGCTCTGCAAGATTTAAAATCATCAGTAAGGGCCATAAGAAACTGAATCAACCTCATATTATCACGGTAGGCGGTATATTTAACTGCATCAACAACACAACCCATCGATGGTTCTAAGAGAGCAAGTTGGTCTCTAATAGATTCCATTGTAGCCAATAAACTAGTAATAGACTGACCATGCTCTTGTTTCAAGTTAGGTAACTCTTTCCATAACTGATATTGGTTAGAGAGAGCAGAAGTAGTGTACTTCGTGGCAAGTAGATACCATACCTCTTTGGTAGTTTCATAGCGGCTAAACTAGTGGTGAATGGAATGAACTGAGGTATTCCAAAACCAGGTCATAATCTAGTGATTCTTACTGTCCATCAACAAACTTGTCATCATGATCATCAGGTTTCTATTGAGGAGGTTTAACATCGACAGTAACATAGCGCCATGATTTTCGACCTTTGAGAAAACTACGCATTCCTTGAACCCATAGATGGTTGTTCGGACCTTGGAGGATGGTAGGAATGAGATACATAACATCAGATTTATCCATTGAAAATTTACTGGATGGGTCGACGGACGATGGGGATGATGTTGGTGGCGTAAGTGGTGGTAGGAGTAGCTGGAAGTGGTGGCGGTGGGAGGTATTTATCAATATTTTATAAGATTTTCTAGTTCTAATATTTGTAAGGTCAAAATTGGTGAAGAAGCCAATGTGTGTTGCATGTAATTTTAATTAGAAAACAAAGTAAAAAAATAAAAAAAAATAAAAAATAATTAAAAGTTTAAATGTTTGCAAATGTTTGTAAAATGATCAACAAAAATCAAAAAAGGAAAAAGAAAAAAATAAATTAGTAAAAGTTTGTTGTTTGTATTGGATTTGGAAATTTGTAATTAATAATTGAGTGATGAACACTTTTACTATAAATAGAGGTGTCCACCTCTCATTTTCTTCGTGCATATTTCATTTTATCTCTTGAAGAATTTAGAAAAGTGTCTTGTGTGTTTTATTTTCTTATAATTTTTTTCTTTCAGTAATAAAATTATGTGTGTTTTTTTATTCAAAGCATGAGTAGCTAATCCATTCTGCTTGGGTAAATGGTGAAACCCTAAATATGAAGAATATCAATTAATCTTACTTATATTATAATATATGAATTGTAATATGAAAACTAATATTTAATCTTCTCTTATATTTGAGGGTGTCTTAATTCGTTATAGACAATCAAATTTTTGTTGGCACAGTTAATACTTTACCCCATATTATATGAGAGAGTAATTTTAATCTGGACTAATTATTGACAAGTTTTTTACCACCATTTAGGGCTATTTTATATATTTGTCATAATTGAGTACCTAACTGGATTTGCTATAAACAATTGGTATCACCGCCTTTATGGCTGGTTTTATATATATTTTGGCATAATTAATTCTTGAAGTAAATGATAATTTATATATATATAAAAAATAAGATTAAATTTATTGTTATATCTTAATTTAAAAATTGCTCATCACTTCAATCAAGCCTTTTATTTTTACTCAAATTGTTATTTTATTTTACTAAATCTATTCCATGTGGATCGATCCCAGACTTACCTAGATATTTTATTACTTTGACACTCTTATACTTGGGAGTAAAGAATCACTTTGTGAGTGTGTCAAACCGCCAACCTTAGCGTCGCGACGATCATCTCTCGGAGCTGCCGGCTTCACGATGCGCATCCTTACACGACGCAATACTGACCACTTGTACTTGGGTGTCGTGATGCCCAAGTATGCGTGGCGCGACGCACTGAGAGCTGATGTTCTTGCACTTGCGGGACACAATGTATGTGCATACTAAAACTTATTTTTCTCTATTTCGGAGTCTTCGAACTCCGATTTTTCCAATATTTTTTTCCTATGGACTCGCAACGGAATATAGTATTCTATTAGACAGTTTAAAAATATACCCATGCTCTATATCCATAGGTTAGACCCAATTCCGCTGTGCGGGGCACCTATCCGACCCTAAAAGTTCTATATTTGCCCTAACAAGCGATATGTTAAGTCCATGGTCGTAGTACAATGTGGAAACAAGTTCCAAGTGTTATTGAGAGATCATGAATCTATAAGTCGATAATATTATACCTCAGGGGATTTGACGTTTATATCTATATCCTCGGTATAATATGGATAGCTTGTGACGTAGAGATTATACGTATGTAAAGACCTCATCTTGTATAGTTCAACGAGATTATTATCTGTGGTTATCTTAATTCATGAATCGGTGAGTTATGGACATCGAATTGGATTTCGTGACGGATAAACATGTATTTATAGAGTCCCACAATATGATTTGAGCAACTCATTATGAGTAATACAGATTATTCATAATATATTTTCGGATTAAGTGAGTTAATTTGAATCGTTTAATGGTTAGACGAAAATACACAAGCATTGGGGTATTTGGATTATATTTTAATGTGTATTTATATTTTATACATAATTAGATTAGATAAAAATAGTTGGAAAATGCTGGCTTGACACATGTCAAGCTTAAGTATTATGTAAATGATAAATATGAATATATATTTCACATGTGTAAAGTTGCTATTTATTTATTATTTATTATATATAATGTATATAATAATTAAGCCAAGTGTTATGCTTAATTACCAAGTATTTATATGATAAATTTTTAAAATAAAAAAGAGCAAACTACCCCCAAAATTCATGCAAGCTAGTATAAAAGGAAATTTTTTCCTTTGCTTCATTTTGTTAGAAAATCCTAGACTCTCAAAGCTTCCAAGGTACAAACCAAAAAGGAGAAATTGAGAGAAAATTCAAGTAAGAGCAAATTTGAAGAAAAGTTGAAGATTAAGGTAATCTTTAATTATTTTTTAATTTAGAAAATTATTTTTTGTTATTATTATGTGATTTTGGTATTCATGTGTAAACTAATATTGAGTAAAAATAGTATAATTTAAGCTCAATTTTATTATATGATAATATGTTGCCATTCTAGAGTGTTATGTGTTAGGGTTGGTGCTTTGAGCACCAATCCATATCGTATTTATAACTGATTCATGAATACGAATGATTACTTTTTCTGTAATATTACATATTTAATGGTAGCAACTCTTGTCTTTTATATACATATTCGATTTAATATAGATTAGATTGAAACTAACTGAGGTTTAGTGTTGTATATATTAGACAAAGACCCGAGAATATATATAATAGTACACAATTACAATGAAATTTGTAATTGATGTTGGGATGTGTCACTACTAGAGATGTATTCTCTAAATAAAATTTGTGGTCGAGATTTGCTGACATAAGTCGATTAGTAAAATCCCTTGAGACCAATACATGTCGTATATCGAGACTTGGTCTGATGGTTTATCTCAATGAATCATAAGTCTTGAAAGACTCATATAGACATGTAGGTATTTATTTGAAAAATATTGAACGACTCATTGGAAGAATTCCTAATAGATGACACGCCAACGTCAAAGTGAATCTTCCAGAATTGAGTTGCATAGCCAGTTATTTAACTTGAGATATCATTATGGATGCATGAATGGTTCTTCATACTTTGACAACAATCACGTCATCGGTCAATGTAGACCAGACCTCCGCCTTTTCATTGGGTGTGGACTGATGCTTATGATATCTTGTGATGCATCCAGAGATGATATGTTAGTCCAGTGTTTGGGATTTAGGCATCCACTTCATGATCCTTAAATATATGGCTATAGAACATTCTGGAAACGAGTTCCAAATGTTGATTGAGAGATCATGAATATGTCAATAGGTATATGAATTGTACACTAGCGGAGATTTGATGTTCTCATCTATGTCTGCGACACAGTTCGGATATCATATGTCGGAGAGTGTAACATCCCTCTCATAGAGATGCTATCGGAAGGAATAGGCTAACTTATCCCCTCTGAATTTCTAACTATGATCAACACTATTAATCTCATCTCATATATAAACTCATGTATAGAGACCATTTCCCAACTCAATAACATATAATACATATCAAATACTCATAATTGTGTACTCAAAAACAATACTCTTTATGATTATGTCAAGGACACTTTAACTTATTTCACACAATCTTTAATGTATATATGTCTGATACATGACTTAATTCGACTCTGACTGAACTATACCACTGTACTCGACCAGGTGGACTCAAACACCCTTGTGACTACCATCAGTATCCATCCTCTCAAGCTCGTCCTCCGGGTATACCTGAAAAACAGAAAACACTGAGAGTGGGGGGGTTAGATCGTTTGAACGACCTAGTGAGTGGATAGTTTAAAACGGAAAGTGAAATACTTCATAAAATATTTATTGTTCTGAAATCAAAATTATCTCAAGAAAACTGGTTTTTCTGAAAACTCTTTCCTACCTGAAATCAAATCTTTTTCTGTGCAACTTTTCTAGAAACTCTTTCATGTCTATAAAACTCTGGGATTTTCTATAAAACTGAGTTCTTTCTAAAACTTTTCAAAAAAATATTCTTTCTGAAAGTCTTTCATAAAACTGCTATGTCTGAAAATTTCATCTGAAATAACTGTGAATCTATAGAAACCTAACGCATGGGGGCATTACGTATTGTCATTCCCCATACGCCTAGAAAATCTATGAAAAACCTGACGCATAAGGGTGTTACTATAGACATTACATTTTTGCATAAGCTCGATGATGAGCCTCGTATGGAGGCACTACCTGAAAAGTTACGGAAGTTGCGAAAGACGAATGCCGGGAGGAAAGAAAACCCTTAAAAATAGCCCCTCATCGAATTCGAACTCACTAGCCAGCCTCGGATTCACTCAGCCGCTGTTTCAAACCTTAGCCTCGGACAAACCCCAAGCATCTGCAACTGGCCCATTACCCTGCAACCCACATAATCGGCCCAAAGCCCATGCAACCCACCATGCACACGCCCATAGGCCAATGAAAACCTCCCATGCACGCCCAAATCTTCCCAAATAAAGAAAATCTCATGCAATTCACATGTCAAAATTCCCTCATCAACACTTTCTAATTTAACAAGATTTTGAGATCTCATCCAATTTAACAAGATTTGGGATATTCTCATCACCAAATTTGTGAGATTGTGTTCCCAAAATAATTTAAGAAAATATCTCCCAAATCAATGTGCTTTGTTTTCCTATTTGGAGATCCATTCAAATTATTATAAATTAGGGACCAAATCATCACAAGTGTGGGGGGCTTGGACCGAAACACAACAAACAAAAACCCTAGGGACTCCATTTTTCTTCTTCTTCAAACGACAATAACACAAAAAATACAAAGCCAAAGCCGAAACAACCAACAACCGATCACCCCAAACAACCAATTACCGAAACAATAAGCAATCACCCAAACAACTAATTACCGAAACAACAAGCAATCACCCAAACAACCAATTACCGAAACAGTGAACCAATCACCCAACCATCATCGAAATATACCAAGGAAAAAACAGAAAATACAGCCAAAAAAATCATCGAAAAATAGGCCAAAAAATAACCCAAAAAATAGTACAACAAAACCACCAAAAACAGTTGAAAACAACCATCAAATACAACTAAAAACAGCACCAAAACAGCAGCCAAAAATCACCTAAAATAGCAGCCAAAACACCCAAAACAGCAAGCCAAACAACCAAAATAGCGAACATCAAACCCGAAAGCAGCCACAAAAAAATAGTAAAAATAATGCTTTAAAACAGTAAAAACAACAACCAGAAAATAGAAAAATAGCAACCAGAAACCGCAAAACAACAACTAAAAAATAGCAAAATAGCAAGCAGAAACAGCGAACCAGCAACCAGAAATAGCAAACCAGCGATCCTCCTGGCAACGGTTTAACGCACTTCCAAGAAAGCAACTTAAAAGGTAAGACCTGAGGGCACCCAATTTATTTTTATAGTTCCAGACACGACATGCCTGGCTGGATGTGAAATACATCGAGCCGGGTATGCGAAGTCATACATCAAAGACGACCAAATTTCTGGTCACATTATTTCATTTTTTGGTAGTTCGTTATTTTATTTTTGTCTATTCATTCACCTTTATTATTTTTATTTTATTTATTTTTCTTGTTCTTGTTCATGTTAATGATTATATTTAATGTATTTTTTATCTTTTTAGTTATTCATTATCCGTATATGCATGGTTATATTTTTCATGTCTGTTTACATGTGTTATTATCCATTGTGGTATATCGGATGGAAATCCAAACGTAAATTCCGTAGCCGAATCCGAATGGACGGTAGTGCGGTCTGTACTTGGGATACACTCCACGTCCACCTGGGAAATATTCACATGCATGATTAACCCTCTTTTCTTACTATTTACTTATTGACATTTTATTTGCTTTTGATTATTTATTATGATTTTTGTTATTGCATCTCGTACTTCTTAATTTAATATGCTTTTGGAATCGTGTTTTTATGATTATTATTTGCTTGGGTATGTTATTGTATTTTTTATTCGCTTTTATGTATGAACTGCATTAAGACTTGGTTATACCATTGTGTGAACCCATCTATTATACTGGCATAAGTAAGGGACCATTCTGAATGCAACGGTTTGTGATATTCCCTTGCGAGGGGTGAGTGCAGCCTTAAATCTTTTCCGAGTTCACACTAGGTGGCGACTCATTTATTCTCCAGTTTAGTCCCATACAGGCTACTCCATACTCTTTACGGGCTGCTACACCAACAATATCGTTGTCGCCGAGCATCATAGGCATAGTGGTAAACCCCGCTTCGCTCCTATGGCGACTGCACTGGGGATAGAGAATCGGCCCCGAAATAATGTCTTGTAGTGTCCGTGGCTTTGGCTTTGGTTACCCAAGTCTCATATATTTTGCATACCCTTCTTACCCTGATGGCGTCATGTATCGTGAAGTCACTTTCACTCAAGGCGGCGGATCGTTATGTGATGATAACCATCACTCGCTGGCACGTACCCTAGGGTATAAAAAGGTGCGCTCACTTGGTCACTCGAACCCTTGAGTGGGGAGACCTAGTTATGGGCAACCCTTCGCCGATGAGATCCTTATCCGTACCCTTATAAGCCACATATGAACCATAGTTATATGTCATATAGAAGCTACCCTATGCTTGTGTTTGGGACCATTATCATTTGGATCCACTTGGACCTCTCGTCATAGATACGAACTTGTTGGGCCACTTAAACTGGGACAAGTTTGCATCTTATGATGATTGGACCAAAAGTTTTCAAAATGGTGATGAGCCACCTTGTGTTTGGGCCCCATGTCATTGAAGTTGTTTAGCCACCTTATCGCAAAAATGTAAACATGTTGGGCCTTTTCAACTAGGACAAGTTTACACCTCGCGATAATCTGATTGAACACTTTAAAATGATAACAGACCAACTTGTATGAAAACCTTGATGGGCTTAGAAGGTCCGAACATGATCCGAATATGCCACATACATGAGTCTGATACCCGCACTGGATTTCATCCAGGAAGGATACGCCTCGTTACGACATATTTTTATACTTTTGGATATCTCCAAGTCCATCCCCGCCACAACCATGATTACCAAGGCCCAATTCGTCGTTTCTAGACAATGGCACGATCCCCATAATTGGCTTAGTCATTTTATAAATTGGCTGTCTTTGTCTTTTACCGATGGAAAGGGACTTAAATAGCCAAGGTTCACCCCAGTAGCGTAGGAGAGAACGATTTTGTGTATCTTACTTTGGTGCATAAAATGAGCCATACATAGGGCAGAAATGGACTTACCACGAGTGTGGGAGGAATAAGGTCGGAAGGGTATATGCTATTTTGATAACCACATGCATCTCATGTATACACACATCTCATGCATCTCATACATACACGCATTATGCTAACCTCTTTATCTTAAAAGCCATTATAGATATCCGTTGGGTTAGAGAAGAAAGAAGACTTGTCAAGAATAGGCTAGCAAGCATGAGTGCGTCAGACAGTGAAGGTTCCCGCATGGATCAATTGGAGACCAACATGATTAAAATTACCGAGCAAGTACAAGCTTTGGCCAACGCCATAGCCAGTTTGACAGTACCCCACACAGTGGAAACAGAAAACAACGGGGATGGAAGGCGTGAGGAGCCCCCGAATAGGGTGAGCGAAGAAATCCATGTTTTTGATGATGACATGACTGAGTATGCCGCGAGGAGGATAATCGGGCCTCAGGAAGAGTTACAGAAACTCAGAGAACAAGTAGAGTCAGTTACCCGCAAGATGAAGGGAAAACATGAGGATCTGTTAGACTATGATGCAATGACTTTCGAAGAACAGCTGCCTCCCCAGTTCAAGATGCCTGACATGGTCAAGTTCAACGGAAACAGAGATCTAAGGGTCCATATATGACAATATGTTTCAGTGATGAGTTCAGTGGGTTTGTCGAAACGCCAGGTGCAGAAGATATTTGGGATGTCACTGGAAGGGGCGCCCGTAGTATGGTATCATGGCCTGGAGAGAAAGGTCAGGGATGACTGGAGGGCATTAGCAGAGGCCACTCTGAACCAATATGTCACGGACCTGGAGATAGACTTGTCACTCCGTGACCTAGAAAACACCAAACAGAAGCCAGAAGAGGCTTTTAAGGATTATGTGGATCGCTGGAGAGGCCAGCTCTTGAAGATGCAGACTCGGCCCTCGAAGAAGGACCAGATTAAGATGATCATTAAGGGCACCAAGCCCTCTATTTATAACAAGCTGAGAAGGATGACCTCCATGATTAGTGACTTTCGACAGTTAAGAGAAACTATCATGGATATCGAGGAAGAGGAAGCCGAGAATAGAAAGTTTTATGGTCAGAATAGAAAGACCATTGGGGGGCCTTCAGAGACCAAGCTCGCTCCTGCTGAGGTCGCCGCCATCGAAAACAGGCGATTCTCCAATTTTGATAGACCTTTGTCAAAGGTGTTTGGAAAGCTGAAGAGGCAATGACTCCTAAAACCCTTGGCTCCTAAACTACTTCCAAACCCTGTGCCACATCACCTCGACCTAAACCTATATTGTCACTTCCATCAGAAAAAAGGCCATGAAACTGACAACCGCACCCACCTTAGGCATGCGATCCAAAACCTCATTGACACCCATAAGATACCCGACCCAGAAAAAGAACAACCCAACACACACAGAAACCCTCTACCCAACTACCACTCTGTTCCACCACCCACCTACATGATCAACTCCGGCCTGCCCGAAATTTTTGTCCTCCAAGCTCTCAACCACCAAGCTTCCTGCCTGGGGATATGAGATTGCAGCCATGAAGATGAAACAGAACAGATGAGAGATTTTTGAGAAAACTTCTCGAGCAGTGACAAAGAGGAAGATAAATGGGAAGAAGAACTACTACAGTTGGAGAATCTGACACTCGAAGAAAGTAAGAAGACGGAAGAAAACAAGACTGCAAATTAGGAGGATGTTTATTTTCCTGACTTATCTAATTATAATCCTGCATTTATTAATCATAAAGACATTGATTTTCTTACTTGTTCGAGTCTTTTCCGGTTAGTCTGCAACATAACAGGCATGACATGAACATATTTGACATTAACTCAACAAAGACAAATGCATTTAATCTTGGTACATGTGAAAATCCCAAGGAAATTTCAGTTGCAAGTGAGGTTACCTCTGATGAGCGGAAAGTATTCGCCTGGTCCTATGAAGACATGCCAGGAGTGGACATGGGTATTGTCCAGCACATGATTCCAACTTATCCGAACATGAGACCAGTAAAACAGAAGCTCCGAAGAATGAGGCCAGAATGGGCCGAAAAGGCTAGGGATAGAAGTGGACCCTGGAAAGATCAAGGCAATCACCGAGATGCCCTCACCAAAGACAGAAAAGGAAGTTAGATCTTCTCTCCGAAAAATCCAGTATATCAGTCGATTCATTACCGAGCTAACATTAGTATGTGAGCCCATCTTCAAGCTGTTGAGGAAGGACCAGTCTGTGGAGTGGAATAGGCAATGTCAAGAAACTTTTGACAAAATCAAAGAATACTTGGTTAAACCGCCCGGGCAAACCCTCGGTGTTGTAAGCGCTGGGGGCGATGATGGTACAAGCAGATGAGACAGGGGTGGAACATGCAGTCTATTACCTCAGGCGGAAAAAAAAGAGGAAAGGAAGTTAGAGTTTTTCTAAGGAAAATCCAGTAAATCAGTCGATTCATTGCCAAGCTAACCAGCCTGTGGAGTGGAATAGTCAATGTCAAGGAGCTTATGACAAAATCAAAGAATACTTGGATAAACCGCCTTTCTTGAAACCCCCAAGGCCGAGCAAACCATTGGTGTTGTATTTGGTCGTAGAACCCGAAGCGCTGGGGCGATGATGGTACATGCAGTGTTAGCAGTAAGGATAGAGATACAGTCAATGCGGGTACTAGCAGAGGCAGAATTGCCTGAGCAGGGATGAGCCTTGCAGAGGTTCGAACAACTAGCATTACTGGATGAGAAAAGGATAAAGGTCTTGTACCACATGTAGCTATACCAGAAAAGGTTGTCCAGGGCGTTCAACAAGAATGTGCGTCCCACCAAGATCAGAGAAGGTGGTCTAGTGCTCAAGCAGTCAAAGCCACTGATAATAGACCCAAGAGGAAAGTTCAGGCCCAATTGGGAAGGGCCCTACCTAGTCGAAAAAGTGATGGGGAATGGGGCAATGATGCTGTCAGATTTGGAAGGAACGAGTTCACCGAGCCCATCAACGTGGACAGGTGAAACAATACTTTGCATAAAAAAAAAAAGAAAAAAAAAAAAAAGAAAGGCTTGTTGAGTTGAAAATCCGCAAAGGATAACCCAAGCAAAAAAAGGAGCATGAGTGAGCAAGAAAATGGATAATTGTAAAATCCGTGAGGAACAATTAGCGACAGAGGTGTAGGGGTTTTAAAGGGGAATATCGGTAACGCAGCGGAATAGTGAAAAATCAAAATTTTCCAATTTCAAAATTTTTTCTTGGATCAATTAAATAAACTTATTTATTTAATTATCCAATCATCAAATTCTGAAAAATTACACAAGAGATCAAATTTCTTGGTAATTACCTAATTGCCCCAAAACTTTGTAAATTGATTATTTTAGCCCAACAATTATCAAATATAATTTTGGATGATTCTAAATCATTTCTAAAATATTTTTCAACACATCTAATGCATCAAAATCAGATATCACACAAATCCCCAATTTTTAGTCTAATGCTGTGAGCCACCCAAAATTTCAATTAATTGTAATTTGGTCCATTTAGTTCAAAACATGCCAAGATCAAATCCAATCAACCTAAAATTTTACATGCATCATATTCATACCATAATACATCACATATATGAAAAACCCCAAATTTGGAGTGGGTTATGAACCCTAATTTTTCAATTTCATCAAATTGTCCAATTTCACCAAATTTACAAAATCCAACACTTAAATCCATTCAATATTTCACCAATATAGCCTCACCACTTTGAAACAACTCTAGAACAATTCTAGGTCACCAAGGAGTGGCTTACCAACTCTAGAATGGCAACCTGATTTTCCAAAAATCAAAAGTAAAGCTTTGAAACCATTTCAAGCTTACTTACATGCATCAATCTTTCATCAAAGTTCACAACCAAAATAAACACAAACTATAAGAAGAGAGATAACACCAAAGCAAAACAAATGATGCTAAGCATGTTAGAATATTTTTCATGTTGAAAACTTTAAAGAAAAACTTACAAAACTCAAAGATTTCCAAGCTTTTTCCTTTAGCCTTCAAGCTTTTCTCTCAACTTCTTTTATGTTTATTTGGTATCTAATGAACTTGTCTAACCCTAAAAGATGAAACAAAATAATATATACTTGCCCAAAAAGGCCTTGGCCGAAATTTAGGAGCATATACAAAATATCTAGATATTTTTATTTCATTTAAAGTTTACTTTAATCAACTTGCAATTTGATCATTACAACTTTAATGAATATTCAACAAGTCAATAAAAGCAACTCAAAAATATACAAAAGAAAAAAGGAAATAGATATTTTCATTTTAAACAATTTAATCAAATATCTAAAGAAGTCAAAATAATTTTGACAACCTTTTCTTTAAGTATAAAGTCAACAATTTACACTTATAATCATTTCCTAACTTTATCATTTGGTGAGATATTTATATTTTAATTATATTAATCATTTAAAAATTAAATAAATAATTAATTAATTAAATATAAATATCTCAAATATATGTATTATATTTACTTTAAATATCTCAAATATATATATTAATGATATATCTCAAATAGCTTTATTTGACAATTTATTAATGTGTATTTAATAATATCATATATTAAATACAAATACACATTAATTAGGAAATGACGGTTCGGCCCGTTTGCATGTATCTTTCGTTTAACGTTTAAACGATTTATAAATAATCACCATTATTCATGAAAGTTGCCATAGTGCTCTACGAGTATATTTCATTAGTGAGACTCTCTAGATTCAGGTATATCTGTCACAAAATCCAATTTCGTGTCCATAATTTACCCACCCGTAAATTATGATGACCACATATAAACTAGTTGAATCATACAAGTCGAGGTCATTGCATACGTATAATCCCTCTATCACAGATATCCGGATAACACCAGAGATATAGATGTAAACGTATCTATTAGCAATCTCTAATAATATTCAGAAATTACTTCCGAAGTATACTATGGCCACAAATTTAACAGACTGTTAATCATATATGGACTATCTATGCTCTGTACACAGAACTGACGGATCCTATCTTGATACACACAGGATATCCTGAGGATCGGTCTACACCCAACGAACAGGCGGAGGTCTGATCTAAATTGATCAGTGACGTGACTGCCATCTAAGTGTGGAAGATGTCTCATACATCAACAGTGGTATCTCAAGTCGAAGGACCACTATGCCACTCAACCCTAGAAGATTCTTATTGACGTTGGTGTACCATCTATTAAGAATCTTCGGTGAGTCGTTCAGTGTTTATCCATTATAAACGCCTACACGTCTATACGAGTCTCCCTAGACTCATGGTTCATTGGGATAAACCATCGGACCAAGTCTTGATATACGACATGTACTAGTCTCAACGGATTTGGCTAACCAACCCGTGTTAGTAAATCTTTACCAGGAACTATGTTTGATAATATACATTTAGCAGTGACACTTCCCAATGTCAATTACAAACTACCTTTGTAACTGTGTACTGTATTATATATTATCGGGTCTTTGTCTAATATATACATATCACTAAACCACATTTAGTTTCAATCTAATCGTAATAAGATCGAATATGTATATAAAAACAAGAGGTGCAACCATAAATTAGTAATATTATGGAGAAAATGAATTGATCGTATTCATGAATCAGACATAAATACGATGCGGATTGGCACTCTGAGCACCAACCTCAATAAGAGGTACCCTTGAAATGCAGTTTATTTCCTACATATGTACTAAGAAGTAATGCAAACGTCTTTATTGTAACAAATGTTCAAGATGTTCATAGATTACATAAATTCCAGCTAACCGGGAAAGATTAGAGTCAAGTAATTACAAATCACGTCTTTTGTTTCTTAGATGCTGGACCAAGGTCAGGAGATCTAGGAGAAGAACTCCGAGAATGGAGAGAAATAAAACAGCCTGGGAATGAGGGCGAAGAACTCCGGGAATTGAGAAGAACTCCGGGAATGGAAAGCAACCTCGGGAAAGAGGACGAGCAAAGAGCCTCGAGAATGAGGACATATCTAAAAAAAAGAGAAAAAAAAAGAAAAAAGAAAAAAAAAGAAAAAAAAGGAAAAAAAAAATTTTTAGCCCGCTGAGTTGAAAACCTGAAAAGGCGACTCAGGCAAGATTGAGCAATCTGCTAAGTTGAAAATCCGAAAGGACAGCTTAGGCAAAAGATAGAAAGGACATGCAACTCAATAGACGAAGCACAAGAAAGCGGCAGTATCTTTTCCGCATCCTCGGGACAGTAAAAGAAAGAAGCCGCTTTCAAAAATGCATAATCCACATTGACCCGGTGCAGGTAGCGGAGAGCAGAAAGCTGAGCTAGGTCTGAGGATGACCAGTCTACCACCCTACGAATAAGGGACACAACGGGATCTCGAGCCATGAGACCAAAGAGAATTGAACAATCACCGAAGGAGAATCGGCAGAAGGAAACTGTAAGTAGTCCAAGGGGGCGCCCAAAGCTTTTCATAGGCCAAAAGGATTACTAAAGGAGTGAAGAAAACCCTCTGGCGCATGGAATGCTTAACCAATTATGACATCAAGCTAATAGGACAAAGAAAACCCATCAGAATAGGGAATGCATCCATGCATACATGTCACATACACGTAATTTTTGTTCGCAGGCTTTGAAGAAAAAAACACCGAGGACGAGCAACTCCAAGAATGGAGAACTCCTCGGGAATGAGGACGAACAAACTCCGAGAATGGAGAAAAACCTCGGGAATGAGGACCATCAACCCCTCGGGAATGAGGACGAGCATGGGGTGAAGTGCCTCACGACCCACATTATCAACAGTTTGGGAATGAATCCTAGAGGTCGAAACACCTCATCATCATAGAAAAAAACTCCCCAGTGGATCGAAAAGCCACGCAGATGGACCAAAACACCATCACTCAGCATAGTTCAGGAATGAAGCCCAGAGATCGAAGCATCTCACACCCAGCATGGTTTGGGAAAAAACCTAGGGGTCGAAGCACCTCGCCATCAACTCAGCACAGGTCGGGAATAAAGCCCAGAGATTAAAGCATCTCACACCCAGCATGGTTCGGGAATAAAGCCCAGGGGTCAAAGCACTGATGAATGGTAAATGTATCACTATTTCCCACTCATTTGACCTAATATTTTATATAGATTCTTGAGTTTTGTGAATGTTTTGATGTGGTTTGTGTTATTTTGTAGATAAATAAAGTTTCAGGACTCTCTGGAGGTGGTTTGGGGCCAAAACAGTAAAAACGGACAAAAAAGGAAAAACTGTAATTTTGGCGTCGCGACATGAACTGCGCATCGCGACCGCTAACGTACGCCGGAACCTGCTAACATGCGCGGGACACATGTCACAATCTGAGAAGTTTGATCTTGCTAACGTGCGCCGATCTTGCTAACGTGCGCCGCTAACGTGCGCCAGACACGTGTCACCATCACATGTTGCCGACAATCCACATCACCATGTCATCGCCATGTCAGCACAATTATTGAGTTAATCATCCAAAATGTCATGTCAGCAGATAAGAGAATCGAAGCAACCAATCAGCGCATGCCACGTGGCGCGTCACGACCAGCCAATGTTGGCGCGTCGCGACGCGCCCCACCTAGTGATGTCTATAAATTGAGCCGAATTTTATGATTCAAATCATACTCTCTTCTGAATTCTTTCTTAAGGATTTTAAGAAGTTTGTATCTTGTTTGTTTATTTTCAGTTCTGTAATTAATTTATTTTACTTTTACGCAAACGTACTTTCTTTTCTTTACTTTTCAGTCTTTACTTTCTGCAATTTACTTTTACGCACAATACTCTTCTTTCTTTA